>JAWZYT010003167.1:0-37500 GCA_034508575.1 Petrolisthes manimaculis | reverse complement strand
GGAACAGTAGTATGAAGACTGGTGTATGACAAGACCCCAATTTCAGATGATAATGTTCCGCCTCAGGGTATTAGGGGCCTCCAGGTTATATAGCTAAGGGGTAGGTGGGGGAAGTGGGTAGGTGGGTAGGTGGGTGAGGGAGGTGGGTAGGTGAGGGGGGTAAGTTGAGTGGGTGGGGGGGTGGATGGGGGGGTTGATGGGTTGGTAGGTGGGTGGATGGTTAGATGGGGGGAAAGTGGATAGGTGGGTGGTGGAAGTGGGTTGGTGGGTGATGGAAGTGGATGGGTGGGTAGATTATTCAGTGGGTGAGTGATGGAGTGGGGGGAAAGTGGGTAGGTGAAGTTGATGGGTGAGTTAAGAGGAGTGATGAAAGTGGATGAGTGGGTAGGTGGATGGGAAGTGGTGGAGTGGGTGAATGGGAATCTTCGTGAGTGGGTTGGGTAGTGGGTAGGTGGGTAGATGGGGAAGAGATTGAGTGGGTTTAGAAATGAGTATACTGTAGGTGGGTGAATTTCATTGTGGGTGGGTAAACGGGTGAGTAATTGAATAAAGAAGTGAGTAAATGGGTGACAAGTAAGTAGATGGGACAGTGAGTGAGTGAGTAAGTGAGCTGATGAGTAAGTAAGTGAGTAAGTGAGTAAGTGATTGCACAAAATAAACACAAACATGAAACATTTATATACCCTTTATTTACTTATTTTATTTATTTACTTTTCCCTGCTACGTCATCAGTTTGTTCTACATTTCTTTTCCTTTATATAACAAACTGAAAATGCACGTGAGAAAGACAGACATGTGGGTTGTTGAATCTTTATTATGGGTTGACAAAAACTCATAGACAGAAGCGATAAAATGAAAAACCCTGGACGATAAAGTGAAGGTATGAGAAGCTGTAAATTAAGGAGAGAGTATACTTTTGATAGATTGGAGTGCCTTGATTCCTCCAAAGTATGCCTGGAAACAGACCCAGATGAAGACAAATAATGGTATCCTGTTGCCTAGAATAGTTTGAAGGAATTATAATCTCCAAAAATGTCAAAACTATACCTTCTCCTTAATGTTGTGTGGTTTGGTTTGCTGTCTAGTCTGTGTTGATGTATAAAAAAATATATAAAAGAAGTATATGATGTAAGGGGTTGTATACTGTATAGGTGTATGTATGTAGGTATGACAGAACAGGACAGAGTTCAGGATGACAGGGCAGGCTTTGAAAGGTGAGAGTGAGGCAGGGTAAGAAAGGCAGGGTAAGGCAGGGAGTAAACAAGGAGGGAACTGTCGATACCAAGCAGGGCATTGAAAGACACGGTAGGGCAGGGCAGGGCAGGACGAGGATAGCAGGGCAAGGCAAGGGGCAAGACAAGGGCAGCAGCAGGGGTGGTGAGTGTACATAGCAAGGCAGCAATGGACCAAGACCCTGTAAGTTTAATATTCCGTCCCACTGACAGACCAGACAGTGAGAGAGAGGGTCGGAATTTTGGCTACTGGATTCCCGAGAGCATAACTGATAGGTAGTGATCCAAGACTCCTGCTGCTGGCCACGAGAATTTTATAGAGATGGCGTCACGAAGGCTCTATATAAGGATTTTAGTTTTATTATTATTATTATTATTATTAAGTTTATTATTATTAGGTTTGTTATTATTATTATTATTGTTATTATTACTATTGAGTTTATTATTATTAGGTTTATTATTATTATTTATTATTATTATTGAGAGTAGCACGAAGAAAATAGAAGGAAATAAAAGGAAAGGACACGAGAGATTTAACTTAACTTCAAAACGAGTACCATTGACATCTCCACCTCCTCCTCCTCCTCATCCAGCCATTCATTAATCTCCTGCTGTTGGCTCTCAAAGACAAGGACAACAAACACTTTTCTCTGTGGATGAATAGGGGCAGGTGGGACGGGATCACTCAGTTGGAAGTCACCCCTCACTCACTCACTCACTCGTATTCATACACGTGCTGCCATCTATTGAGCTGAACCACAGTCTGTTTGTTGTTGTTGTGAAGTTGAGAGAGAGAGAGAGGGGGGGGGAGAGATAGTGTGTGTGTGTGAGAGTGTGTGAGAGAGAGACAGAGAGAGAGATAATAATAATAACACTGGAGTATAAGTGTAATTCGTCACTTTGTATGACTTTATTATTATTGGATAGTAAACGCTATAGTAGATTGGAGAGATTATAGCAGCCGGTATAATACACTGTAAAGCTTATAGGAGACGATATAGTAAACTGAAAAAGCTTATGGTAAACTGGAATTATTATAGTAGACTGGAAAACTTATAGTAGACGTTATAGTAAACTGGAAAGATTATTTTAAACTGGAATGATTATAGTAGACTGGAAAGCTTATAGCAGACGATATAGTAAACTGGAAAGCTTATAGTAAACTGGAATGATTATAGCAAACTGGAAAGCTTATAGTAGACGATATAGTAAACTGGAAAGATTATTGTAAACTGGAATGATTATAGAAGACTGGAAAACTGGATGGTATAACAGACTGGAAAGGTTATAGTAGATGGAAGAGTACGGTATCTTATATATAAATAATAGACGGTAAGAAAGAGACGGTATTCGAATCCCAACCAACCAACCAACCAGCCATGGAGGCAATAATAAACTATCATAAAACTCTTATAAAAATATGTTATGGACTCGTGTACATTCCTTTCACTCGTGTTGTGTACATTCCTCCTCGACCTCCACTGGGGGGGGGGAGGGGAGATGATGATGATGATGGGGGGGTGATGATGATGATGGGGGGGGTGCTGATGATGATGAGGGGGGGGTGATGATGATGATGGGGGGGTAAGATGATGATGATGATAATGGTGATATGTCATCCAGTTAAATTTTCTGACGGATTCTGTTTCCTTCAGTCAGTACCACGAAACAATAATAGATCCCTCCTTCTCCTTCTCCTCTTCCTCCTCCTCCGAGTTTCGAGTTTCGAGTTTACAGTGTGTACAGTTAGCGTCAAAAGTCATGTCGTGTAATTGGGTGAACAACGAAGGATATAATACAGAGATAGAACACACACACACACACACACACACACACACACACTCACACTCACACTCACACACACACTCACACACACACTCACACACAAACACATACACAAACACATACACATACACTCTCTCTCACACACACACACACACACACACACACACACACACACACACACACACAGGCTAGGAATACTACCCTAAACCCTGAGTACACCAAGTAATTTTAATAAGAATTGGATGCCTGAATTTAAGATGCCTTCCTGTTAAGTGTTGAAATCTCTCACAGTAACTCCTATCTCCAACCAGACACACACACACAGACAGCGGACACACACACAGACAGACAGATAGACAGACACACACAGATACAGACAAACACACACACACACACAGACACACACACAGACACAGAGACAGACAAATAGACAAAGAGACAGACAAATAGATAGACAAATAGACAGAGAGACAGACAGATAGACAAACAGACAGATAGACAGACAGACAGCCAGACAGACAGATAGACAGACAGACAGACAGACAACCAGCCAGTCAGCCTCCCTTCATATTTTTTTACTATCACTCTTTTTAATACTCTTCAACCTCCATTTACTCTTGATCTTTATTTTGTTCCTGTTATATGTCCTAATTTTGTTACTACTTCTTCCTTCATCTCTTCTTTCTTCTCATTCTGATTTTCTATTTTGTTTATCTTCTGCTTTTAATCTTTTTACTTTTTTTATCTCCTCGTGCTTCCCTTCTCCATCTATTCTCCTCCTCCTCCTTCCTCCTCCTTCCTTCCTTCTCATCCTCTTCATTCTCCTTCCTTCTCCTCCTTCCTTCTCCTCTTCCTCCTCCTCCTCCTCCTCCTGCTTTTTCCTTCAGTTTTTCATTCCCCTTATTCCAATTTATCATTCCTTCTCCTTTTCTTCCTTCTTCTCCTCTTCCTTCTCCTCACAAATCATCCTCCTACCCTTCTTCCCTTTCCTCTTCCTCTCTCTCTCTCTCTCCCTCTCCTTCCAGCTTCTCATTCCTCTCCTAACCATCTTTCATTCCACTCCATCCACTTTCTCATTCCATCATCGCTTCCACCGCCTCTTATATTATCTGTTCAACTTTGACTTATGTGCCACTCCATAAACAGTGTGTGTGTGTGTGTGTGTGTGTGTGTGTGTGTGTGTGTGTGTGTGTGTGTGTGTGTGTGTAAGTGTGGAGGAAGGACAGTGTGTGTGTGTGTGTGTGTGTGTGTGTGTGTGTAAGTGTGGAGGAAGGACAGTGTGTGTGTGTGTGTGTGTGTGTGTGTGTGTGTGTGTGTGTGTGTGTGTGTGTGTGTGTGTGTATGTGTGTGTGTGTGTAGGGAGGACAAGACAAGGAGGAAGAGAAAATATTGAGATAGTTAAAAATAATAATATAAAGAGGTTGAGAATCAGACACAACGAACAAGTATACAAATGAACGAACGAGAGAGAGAGAGAGAGAGAGAGAGAGAGAGAGAGAGAGAGAGAGAGAGAGAGAGAGAGAGAGAGAGAGAGAGAGACAGAGAGAGAATGATAGAATTGCACACACACACACACACACACACACACACACACACACACACACACACACACACACACACACACACACACAGACGAGAAAGGGAGAGAAAGAAGTAGGGACAAACAAAGAAAGAAAATATACTTGTACAAACAACCAAATAAGCAGCAGAACACACACACACACACACACACACACACACACACACACACACACACACACACACACACACACACACACACACACACACACACACACACACACACACACACACACACTCAGTTAAGGACCTGAGGTGGGGGGGGGTCCGTTTAAGGGGGTGCAGGAATAGGGGTACAGGCTTTGGGGGGCTTAGGGGGATATTGGGGGGGTGCGGGAGTAGGGGGACAGGCTTAAGGGGGTGCGGGGATAGGGGGACAGGTTTTCTTCTTTCCTCAAGCCTGTTCCCCTATTCCCGCATCCCCCCTAACTCCCCCCCCCCCAAGCCTGTCCCCTACTCCCCCCAAGCCTGTCCCCCTACTCCCGCACCCCTATAAGGTCATCCCACGCTGCGTGTCAAAGGTCAACCACTAGTAAATAGGCTTAGAATATCCCACACAATATTCAGTTTCAACATATTTTCTTATTTTAGTATTTTCTCCCTTTTTCTCTCAATCTCTCTATATATATATTATACGGTACTGTATATATATATACATTTATATTTAGATACTCAGTAGATAAATAGAGATAGATAGTAGATAGATAGAGAGATAGATAGTAGATAGATAGAGAGATAGATAAATAGAGAGATAGAAAGACACTCGGTAGATATAGATAAATAGATATAAATAAATAGATAGATAGATAATAGATACTGTATATATGTATCTGTTTACTAACAATTTTATGTGACGTAGGAAATACCTGTTTACTTCTCTTTCACCGTATTTAATATTTCATTGAGTTATAAGCCTTGGTGAGACTATACGAGACTAAATTAAGTTAGAAAGTGTAAAATTAAGTTAGAAAGTGTAAAATTAAGTTAGAAAGTGTAAAATATAAAATCACTAACAGAAATATAAAACCCCATTAGGAACTGTGTCGCCTCTCACCAACACACAACAACACACAGACGATAAACCCCCATTCATGCAGGTGTGTGTGTGTGTGTGTGTGTGTGTGTGTGTGTGTGTGTGTGTGTATATATATCTGTATGTGTGTGTGTGGATATCTGTGTGAATATATGTGTGTGTGGATATATGTGTGTGTGTGTGTGTGTGTGTGTGTGTGTGTGTGTGTGTGTGTGTATGTTGAAAATATGTGTGTGTGTGTGTGTGTGTGCTTCTGTCTCTTACACATCAGGGCCGTCTGTCTATCTTTACTGTTTTATAGCTATTTCCTGCTGTTTATGGCTATCGGTTTTGTTTACTCCCTCGTCTGTCTGTCTATTTGTCTGTCTATTTGTCTGTCTGTCTGTCTGTGTATCTGAGTGGTTGCCATGCGTCTGTCTATCTTTTAAATGTTTCTCATTTTGTCTTGTTTCTATTATACCTGCGTGTTAATCTATGCATCTATCTATCTATCTATTTATTTATTTATTTATTTATTTATGCATCTATCTATTTATTTATTTATTTATGCATCTATCTATTTATTTATATATCTATGCACCTATCTATTTATATATCTATTAATTTATCTATCTTCCATATCTATCTATCTATCTATCTTCTGTATCTATCTACTGTATCTATCTACTGTATCTATCTATCTATCTTTCTATCTATCTACTGTATCTCTCTATCTATCTATCTATCTACTGTATCTATCTATATATCTATGCATCTATCTATTTATCTATCTATCTATCTACTGTATCTCTCTATCTATCTATCTATCAAAGAGGTGAAGGACATAAGGAAGGGAGGGAAGAGAGGGATGAAGGGGAGGAGACGGGAAACCCCTCTGGTGGGATAACTGGGGAACTACCCATTTGTAAACACAGTGCACACACACACACATAAACACACACACACACACACACACACACACACACACACACACACACATACATACACACATACACACACACACACACACACACACACACACACACACATTCAAGTGACATTGCGACACTTCGAAAAATACACACCACCACCCAGACACACACACACACACACACATACACACACACACACACAGCCTTGTAAACGCCTACTGGTGGCCGGATAAATCTCTTCTGAATTACCTTTTATAGAAATTGACTAAAATATGGTATAGGTAAAATATGGGAGTCCTACTGATTTCTCCAAACTCCTTCACGAAACGAGGGAAGGGTTGACAACACTGAGGTATACGGTAGTCTATATATATATTTCTGGGTCCTCCAAATTGTGTCATGAGAATTGGAGGGTCGTGATTCCTCCAACCTGTACTATGAAATTAAGAATAAAATTCTTAATTTAAAAAAAAAAAAAAAAAAATTAATAATAATAATAATAATAATAGTAATAACAGTAATAATAATAATAATAGTAATAATAATAATAATAGTAATAATAATAGTAATAATAATAATAATAAAAATAGTAATAATAATAATAATAAAAATAGTAATAATAATAGTAATAATAATAATAATAATAATAAAATTAATAATAATAATAATAATATATTCCATAGTCATAGTATATTATAGTGTGTTAAGTAAGAACCCTGTGTTCGTTAATAAATAAATAAACAGACAGTAGATGGAGGCTTCTGATTCCTCCTGACCATGCCACGAAACAAGCTCCTTCCATATAGGTGATGTTTCGTGGCAAATATTTGAAGGACTCATTTATTTATCTTCTATTTTCCCACTACATCACAATATATAAATACAGGGTCCTTTATTTAATTAAAGTGTATTATTATATATATAGTTTATTATTATTATTATATAGTTTATTATTATATATATACAGTTTATTATTATTATATATAGTGTATTATTATTATATATAGTGTATTATTATATAATTATAGAGTCCATAATGTTTCATAGTATAATAATGATTTAGATAAGAGTTTAATTGCCTGCAAAATTGTCCTCTTTCTTTATCTTATTCTCCTATAAACTGCACGGGGCAATAAAATAAACTGAGACATCCCTCCTCCCCCGTCCCCCGCCCCCCCCTCCCCCACGCCCCCCCCCCCCCACGTGGCTGTATAAGGCGTGGGAGGGCGTGGTGAGGAGGGGCGGGGCGAGGACGACTGGGCTGTGTGTGTGTGTGTGTGTGTGTGTGTAGAGACAGACAGAGAGAGAGAGAGAGAGAGACAGACAGACAGACAGGTGTGAAGTTGTTTGTAGCGCGCGTATGTGTGTATATACATAAACATAGTTGTAATATGGGGCGTAGTGTGTGTGTGTGTGTGTGTATGTGTATATGTGTGTCTCTTGTTGTTGTTGCGTGTGTGTGTGTCCATATGTTTTTGTTTGTTGATGTGTGTGTGTGTGTGTGTTGTATAGCAGCTAACTAAAGTGTCAACAAGAACATAGAGGGCGGTCACCTCCTGCTAACACACACACACACACACACACACACACACAGCCTCCTACCGGGAAGTGCCTCAATCAAGGTCGTGGGGAAGGGAAGGGAAGGGAGGGGGAGGGAAGGAAGGGGAAGGGAAGGGAGGGGACGGGAAGAGAAGGGAAAGGAAGGGAGGGGAAGGAAGGGGAAGGGAAATGAAGGGAGGAGAAGGAAGGGGAAGGGAAAGGAAGGGAGGAGAAGGGAGGGGAAGGGAAGGGAAGGGAGGAGAAGGGAGGGGAAGGGAAGGGAAGGGATGGTAAACAGCAGAGGCAGTGCAAAACCTACTGCTAATAACCTGGGAGGATGAGTGTGTTGCATTGCTACGTGGAAATCCTATATACTCACTAACCACACTTACTAGTATTAGTATTCCTACTAGAACCAGTACAATACTATTACTAATGTACTATTTATACTACTACTTCTATTTCTATTACTATACCCCGATTTCAATACAGTAAGACTTCAGGTTTCTTCACCATAAGTTCTACCTTGCATCGCTGCCCATGTCACTGTAATAATAATGGATCCAGGAACAAGTAAAAGAAGGAAAACCCTTCAAAAGCTCCGGCTCTTAATGATTCAAGTGAAATAATGAAATATCCATATGTAAAGGTCTCAAAAATATTAATTATGTTTTATCTGGATTTTCGTATTCATATGGTTATATTGAAATTTTGAAAATGAACCCTTTTTATTGAGGGTGAACCCCTCGGTTGAACCCCCTCTCGGTTGAACCTCTTAAATATTGGTTGAACCCCTTTTAAGAAGTGGTCACCCCAAGAAGAACAAGAACAAGAACAAAAACAAGAACAATAATTCGGATAAAACCTAGAGCTCTCGGTTTAGGCCGGAGCTAAAAACACAAACTTTACACCTCACTATAATTCTGGTGTGATGCTGGAAAAAACGCAACAGGTTATTATTATTATTATTATAGTCTCCAATGACAACGTACGTACAGAGGAAGCATTATTATTTATCACACACCCTTCCTTTATTATTATAGTCTCCAATGACAACGTACGTACAGAGGAAGCACTATTATTTATCACACACCCTTCCTTTACTTGGAAATACTAAAAACGTAGAGAAAACATGGACAGACTAACAGACAGACATACAGACGGATAGATCATCATCATTTTGGGGAACTTTTGGGGGGTAGGGGTGGGGTGGGGTAGGGAGAGGGGGAGGGGCATCATAGTGCACTGAGGGTGTGTGTGGGTGGGAGTTGGTTAGGAGAAGGAGAAAGGGAGGGAGGGGGATGAAAGGGGATAGGGGATTTCTGACTATTATTATTTATATTATTATTATTTTCATATATTTTTTTTTATTATTTTTTTAGTGGTGTGTATGATTTTGCGTGGCTTTGTGGATGTTTGTAATGCGAGTCGAGTGCGTGGTAATAAGTGAGGTATATATATAGGTTCTAGGAAGGAGGGAGGAGGGAGGGAGTGTGGTGGAGT
The DNA here is from genome assembly GCA_034508575.1 of Petrolisthes manimaculis. NCBI lineage: Eukaryota > Metazoa > Arthropoda > Malacostraca > Decapoda > Porcellanidae > Petrolisthes > Petrolisthes manimaculis. The sequence continues at coordinate 27,919 of JAWZYT010003167.1, read as the reverse complement.
GAATGTATGTAGTTATAATATTAGTTCCAGGAATATAAGTACAGTAGGGGTCGTCTGTGGGTCGGTTTGGGTTGGTTGGGTTGTTGGGGCTAATATTTGCATGGCCATACTACTAACTCCTCCATGCAGGTTATACTACTAAACAGATCCCCTGTCTATATTATACTGTAGTCTGTTTCCTGGTTTGTTTTGGAAGCACCTGTGGAGTTCAGAGGAAGTGTGTCTTTTCATTCGCGTTGCAATAGTTGGTCCATTTCTCTCTCTTCTTCTCTTCTCTTCTCTTCTCTGGTCTTCTCTTCTCTTCTCTTCTCTTCTCTTCTCTTCTCTTCCCTTCCCTTCCCTTCCCTTCCCTTCCCTTCCCTTCCCTTCCCTTCCCTTCCCTTCCCTTCCCTTTTATATGTGAATTTATTTTGGTCCCCTTTTTCATCTCACTCCTCCCTTCCACCATGAAGCTTTTGGATATTTCCCTTCCCTCTTATTATCCCATCTTTTTATCCTACCCATTATTATTATTCCCTTTTTTATCCCACTCTCTTTATTATCTCTCTCATGCTCCCACTTCCTCTTTTCTTTGGTTATCCTTCTCATCCCTTTCTCCCAATTTGTATCATATCTTCTCCTCTTATCTCTTTTGGTTCTCTCTGTTCTTCTCCTCTCTTAGTCCTTCTCTCCTCCTTTTCTCTTGTTATTTCTCTCTCTCTCTCTCTCTCTCTCCTCCTCCTCCTCCTCCCTCCTCCTCCTTTCTCCTTCATCCTCTTTCTTTTCCATCCTCTTTCTTCTCTTCCTCCTCCTCCTCCTCCTCCTTCTCCTCCTCCTCCTCCTCCTCTTTCTTCATCCTCTTCCTTCTCCTCTTTTTACTCCTTCTCCTCTTCTTACTCCTCCTCCTCCTTTCTCCTTCCTCCTCTTTCTTCTCCTCCTCCTCCTTCTTCTCCTCCTCCCCCTCTTCTTCCTCCTCTTCCTCCTCTTACTCCATTTTAGTTTCCCCTTTCACTCGTAAACACCAACTTTGGATTGGTTCTGTGAGGGGTGGAGGGTGGAGTGGGATAGATAGATACAGATAGATAGATAGATAAATAGATAGACAGACAGAGACAGAGACAGACGGACAGACAGATAGGTAGAAAGACAGCTAGACAGACAGACAGATAGGTAGATAGATAACTAGACAGACAGACAGACAGATAGACAAATAGACAAATAGACAGATAGGTAGATATATAGATAGGTGGCAAATAATTCTGAAGGCTACTGATTCCTCCAAAGTATGACACAAAACAGATCATCTCCTACTCGTATAATTATTGAGATAGTCTGTTTCCCGGCACAGTTTGTTTTGTGGAGGAGTTAGTAGCCTCCAAATTATCCTCTTCTTTAATTAAGGGGGTGTGGGAATAGGGGGACAGACTGTAATATACGAAAGTAAAAAAAAAAAAATAGTGTTTTTTGGAGCCCAATGGAGGAATCTGAAGACTACAATTCTCCCACCGCAAAACACGGCCCTTAAGTGTGTTCAGTCAGTCATAAATCACCACCAGTGTGTGTGTGTGTGTGTGTGTGTGTGTGTTCGACCGTGATGGACTAGGCTTTGTTGTGCTTGTCGTAGTGTGTGTGTGTTCATGCGTGTGTGTTTTGTGTGTGTGTCTGTTTTGTGTGTGTGTGCGTGCGTGTACTTATGTATGTGTGTGTGTGTGCGTGCGTGTACTTATGTATATGTGTGTGTGTGTGTGTGTGTACTTATGTATGTGTATCTGTGTTTTGTGTGTGTGTGCGTGTACTTGTGTGTTTTGTGTGTGTGCGCGTGTGTGTACTTATGTATATGTATCTGTGTTTTGTGTGTGTGCGTGCGTGTGCTTATGTATGTGTGTATGTATGTGTGTATGTATGTATGTATGTGTGTCCTTCTCTGCTACGGTGCCTGCCCCTCGCCTCCACTAATAATAATATCCCGTGTATAAATCATATCTAATAAATTTATAATACTTGTTGTTGTTTTGTTCTGGTTGTCAACATCACTTTCTTTCTTGTGTATGTGTACAGTATATAAAAAAAATTAAACCTTTTAGTAGCACCCAACATACAACTACAGTGATTACTTTATTTTTATCTTAAACAACAACAAAAATAACCACATAACTATCATCAACAACAACAACAAAAACAATAAAAACATTATATAATCATCATCAACAACAACAACAACATAATCATCATCAACAACAACAACAACAGTACATCATCAACATCATCATTACCATACAGTATATTATTTTACACTATATATGTGTTTGTGAATCCATAGACAAAAATATAGTGTAAAGTAAAAAAAAAAAAAAAAATAGTGAAAATAATAATAATACAATGAAGACCAACTAAAATAATCCCATCCAACACTAGTGAATTTATGCTTTTTAATTGACAAACACAACACCACCAACAACACCTCCACAAATCCAGAAGGTTTATATAAGTCAGTATTGTGTTAAAATATAATACTCCCATCCAACTGTAGTGAATTTAATGGATCTTGACAAACACACCAACAACACCAACACCACCAACACCTCCTCCACCCATCTATCCAGGAGTTGTAAGTCGGTATTGTGTTAAAATATAATAATGTAACTTGTTGGTGTTGAGGCTTGAGGTGACTTTGCACATTCTCAGGGACACTACTAGCTACAGAAAAGAGAATTATGATAAACTACACACACACACACACGTACACATAGAGAGAGATACACACACACGTACACACACAGAGAGATACACACACACACGTACACACAGAGAGAGATACACACACACGTACACACACAGAGAGATACACACACACACGTACACACAGAGAGAGATACACACATACACGTACACACAGAGAGAGAGATACACACACACACGTACACACAGAGAGAGACTCACACACACACACACAGACACACACGTACACACACACATACGCACACAAACACATGTACACACACATACAGAAAGTGTGTAATTTATACTAACTTGTCTGTATGTTATGTAGAGTAGAAGAGAGAGAGATAAAAAAAAAGAGAGAAAAGAGACTCGAATGGTTTCATGTATAATAGAGAGAGAGAGAGAGAGAGAGAGAGAGAGAGAGAGAGAGAGAGAGAGAGAGAATATGATGATGATTAAAGAGAGTCACACACACACTCACGCGTCTTCATATATAGAAGAAGGCTGTGATTAAAGAGAGTGTAGAGAGAGAGAGAGAAAGGGAAATAAATCACTAAGTCTTGCAAGCATTACCCAGACAACTCCAGAACTAACCAGGCAGGCAGGCAGACAAGGAGATAGGTAGTGACAAGGAGAGAGGCAGATAGGCAGGCAGACAAGGAGAGAGGCAGGCAGACAGGCAGGTAAAGAGGCAGGCAGACAAGGAGAGAGGCAGACAAGGAGATAGACAGGTAGGCAGGCAGGCAGACAAGGAGAGAACTAGGTAGAGAGTTACAAGGAGTTACAAGGAAAAGAAGTACCCTAGGAGACCTTACGATCCAAACAAAGAGGGTACATGTGGGTTTAGTTGTGCAAGTAGACGACCGTCCTTGAATGTTTCATGTGAAACCATCAAGGAACACACACAACGGCTTAAACACCTAGACGGTGGTTTAAGACTCTGTCTAATCTGGACTTGAACTGATCCACAGAGTTGCTGTTGACTACATCAGCAGGAAGCGCGTTCCAAGTACCGCAGATGCTGTAGGTAAAGAATTTACCACACCGATCACGGTTGTATCGCTTCAGTTCAAGTTTGTAGCCATGATTCCTGGTTGTGCCCTCACTGAGTTGGAAAATGTCCCTGTATTGTCTACATTGCCAAAGCCTCATAGTATTTTAAACACTTCGATAAGCTGACCACGCAGTCTCCGAGTTTCCAAAGAGAACAGGTTGAGTTCTACCAACCGATCTTTATAGCTCTTGTGTCTAAGAGAGAGTATAAGTTTGGTTGCCCTGGCTTGCACTCGTTCCAATCTCGCGATATCCTTTCGGTAAGAGGGACTCCAAAACTGGACTGCATACTCCAGGTGCGGTCGGACAAGGGAATTGTACAGACAAAGTACTATCTCCTTGTTCCGGTATCCAAACTGTCGCTTTATGTACCCTAACATCCTTTGGGCTTTCTTCACTGCCTCAATACACTGCTTTGAGAACTTGAGGTCGCTAGTGATAGTTACACCCAAGTCTTTCTCAGTATCAGTGCTTACGAGAGCATTGCCCTTAAGGGCAATTTCCGTCTATGCCCAGTGCACGCACTTTCCGAAGGAGGCAGGTAGGCAGAGAGGCAGACAAGGAGAGAGGCAGACAAAGAGACAGTCAGACAAGAAGAGAGGCAGGCAGGCAGACGGGCAGGCATCCAGAGAGGCAGGTCAGGTCATGCTCTGATCTCTGGGCTAAAGGGGGTCGATTGGAGATTTTTTTTTTTCGAGTTTATTTTTCTTCCCTTTGAGAATCGGAACGGCTACTGTCGCTACCGTAAGTCTGTGTGTGTGTGTGTATGTGTGTGTGTGTGTGTGTATGTGTGTAAGTCTGTGTGTGTGTGTGTGTGTGTGTGTGTGCAAGTCTAATCATCGTGTAAATGTTAACGTGTAATTCTAAACATGGATATTCTGATCTCGTGTTAATTCGATTCTGGACATTGTTTTTGGAGGAGTTCGAATCCTTCCAGTATCACACCGACAAAAGGAAAAAAAAAGTCCCTTAATTGGATCTTCTGTTGTGGGTGAATTTGGAGTCTACTGGTTCCTCCATTATCCTCTACTCGTTTACTGAAATACTCTGGTCTGTTTCATGGATTAGTTTGGAGGAATCAGTAGCCATTATTTCCTCCAAACTCCTCCAGAAAACAGAATAGTACTTTTATATATTTTTTTTTTTTTTTTTTTTTTTTTTTTTGTGGAGGAATAGGGAATTTTTCTTTTAATTTGTCGACTTAAGATAAATATACAAACCTCTAAAAAACAAGTACTGTAAGCAAAAAATAAATAAAAATAGAATAAGGCTATGATATCAGGAATGAGGTCAAATGTTATAGCATCATGAAAAATGAGGTCAAACTTTCCACTTCATTTCTCCCTTCACTCACTCACTCACTCACTCACTCACTCACTCACTCACTCACTCACTCACTCACTCATTCACTCCCTCACTCACTTCTTCACTCACTCACTCACTCACTCACTCACTCACTCACTCACTCACTCACTCATTCACTCACTCACTCACTCACTTCTTCACTCACTCACTCACTCACTCATTCACTCACTTCTCGCTGCCTTTGTGTTGTTACCTTTCAGTTTGCTTGAGTATCTACCCATTCCCTCCTCCACCTATACCTTTTATTTTCCCACCCTTCCCTTCCCTTCCTTCCCACTCTATCACACTCTCCACTTCCCTTCCCTTCCCTTCCCTTCCCTTCCCTTCCCTATCACACTCTCCACTTTCCTTCCCCTCCCCTCCCTTCCCACTCTTTTCACTTTCCTTCCCTTCCCTTACTTCTAACTTTATCACACCCTCCACTCTCCACTTTCGTTCCTTCCTTCCCCCTTCCTCCCTATTCTAAACTCCTCTTTTCTCCCACTCTTCCACATCTCCACACTCTTCCCTCCACTCACTTCTACACACAGTACCCCACACTCATCTTTTCATCCCTCCATTCCATGCCATCAAAATTAAATGCACCCCTCCACACCAACACACCCCTCCCATCCTCACCCCACACCCTTCTCATCCACACACACACGTACACACACACACACACACCACTATCCACATCTCTGACCATCACACACAACACACACACAACACACACACACACACACCACTATCCACATCTCTGACCATCACACACAACACACAGACACACACACTCAGACTTTTCCTCTCATAATACTCGACCTCTTCACCCTCCTTAGTCTCACCCACATTACATTAAACTTTCTCATGTACGCGAACCCCAGACCTCATTACACACACACACACACACACACACACACACACACTAGTATTTTCTCATGCCCTGGCCTCTTCTCTTCTCCTCCCTTCCCCTCCCCTCCTCTTCTCTTCCCCTCCTCTTCCCCTCCTCTTCCCTTCCTCTTCCCCTCCTTTCCCCTCCTCTTCCCCTCCTCTTCCCCTCCTCTTCCCCTCCTCTTCCCTTCCCTTCCCCTCCTCTTCCCCTCCTCTTCCCCTCCTCTTCCCCTCCTCTTCTCTTCTCTTCTCCTCCTCTCCTCCAACCCACTTACAAAGCCTCATTACACCCTCACTTTATCTCCTCTCGTATTCACCATCCCTAACGTTACATCATAATTAATTATTCACCTTTTATTTTTCCTAAATTCACAATCCCCCCCACCAAATAATTAATGTCCATATTTTTTTTCTCTGTCTCTCTTTACGTACACACACACACACACACACACACACACACACACACACACACACACACACTTCCTCATATCCACCTCCATCTCAGACTCTTTTTAAACACCGTACACATTCATGACACACACACACACACACATACTGACCTTCTTTTGGAGTACTTAATATTACCTTTAAAATCATCTTCATATCATCAATTTGAATCACAATAAACACAAATTTTCCATCCTCTTTGAAAAATCATATTAAGCATTGTAAGATCAGATTTAATTCAGCTGAAAAATTAGGTATTGTTTTATTTCTTTGTATAGTTTGTATGGTTTATTTCTTTGTATAGTTTTTATAGTTTATTTGTTTATATAGTTTTTATTGTATTATTTCTTTGTATAGTTTGTATTGTATTATATCTTTGTATAGTTTGTATTGTATTATTTTTTTGTATAGTTTGTATAGTTTATTTCTGTGTATAGTTTATTTGTTTGTATAGTTTGTGTAGTTTTTTGAATAGTTTGTCTGTGTATTATTATTATTATTATTATTTTTTTTTTTTTTTTATTTTTTTTTTAGAACTTTCCCACGGGTGACTGTCGGTATTCCCAGTATCATCAACATCACCTCTCACCGTGATTATAAACCCTGTATGTGTGTGTCTTATTTCTTGCTCCCATCATCCATCCTGCCTGCCTGCCAAGACTACGTGTATGTAACTTACGGAACAGTGCCTCATGGGATTTCCTAAGGTCAACAGGGTTCTCTAGACTGACTGACTGACTGACGCTGTTGTTGGCTGGTTGGTTGGCTGCCTCGTTTACGGATATAAGTCGTCAATGACACACGTTTCGCTTCTTCTACTCCAAGCCAAAGATAGCCTAGTCAGAATGTATAGAGAAACGTGACCAGAACCTCCCCCTAACCTTGTGTCCATATCCATAAGTATATTATCTAAGACGTAAAGTGTAGTTTATGGATTAATTGACTTGGTTTTAACCCTTGGGGCGTCTTTAGTGTTTCCTCCCACAACGAAAATAATAATAATTATAACAATGTCAAACGATATTAAGGGGAATATACACTCTTGGCAAATCCGGAGCAAATCATTCCTCCAAACTATTCCAAGCAACAAGCTACCGATATTGTTGTTCCTCTGATTCTGTTTTCTGTCATACTTTTGAAGAAATAAGGTGCTCCAATGTACCAAAAGTATACTCTCCCCATAATTAAATAAATAACCTCAAACTAACTAATTGCTTACGCGATACTCTTCAACCACACACACACACACACACACACACACACACAGGCAAACAAACACCCGGTCTTTGTGGAAGTTTCTGACACACATAAAAACACCTGTCTGTCTGTGTGTGTGTGTGTGTGTGTGTCAATCACCGTGGGACCTTGACACACTGAGACCTCACCTGCGTAACGTGTCTTGTACCTTTCCAGTATGTGTATGTGTGTGTGTGTGTGTGTGTGTGTGTGTGTGTGTGTGTGTGTTGGCCAGGGAGGAAATACCTTTGAGGAGGGGGGTGGGAGGGAGAGGAAAGGGAGGGGGAGGGAGAGAGAGAGGGGAATCAGGGTCATGAGAGAGAGAGAGAGACAGACAGAGGAAGAGACAGAGAGAGAGATAGACAGACAGAGAGAGAGACAGACAGACTGACTGACTGACTGAACCCTCAAAACCAAGACCTCAAATAGAAAATCACTGTTTTAGAAATATTCCAAATCATAATGTGGCAGACGAATGTAAACAAAAACTCCCCAACGTGTATAAAACGAATTGGGTATAATAACATAACAATACAGACTAGATTATATTATACCGTATACAGTAAGATGCCTGCCTATATGTCCATCTCTTCTAATATAATAATTCATACAACACTTAACTTAGAAGAAGGACTGGATGCATTGTCTGGGCTGAGAACCGAATTGTAAGAAAAGATTAGAATGTGTAAGAATATGTAAAGGATAAGAATATGTAATGAATCGATGAATGAGAATATAATTATAATGCAAGACTCTGTGTATTATTATATATGTCATGTATATCAGAATTTATATATATATATATAATCTATAGGAAGGAATAAATATATGTGATGCAAAACAGAATTAGATTATAATATTTTGTAAGATAAGGTATGGGTTGGGTTGCAAGATGATGGTATACTGATTTGTTGTTGTTGTTATTTGTTGTTTTTGTTGTTGTTTGTTGTTTTTGTGTTTGTCTGTATGTTTGTCTGGGTGTACCTAGTCACTGTAAATCTGCCATGCCCCCTTGCGTCACGTTCAGACACCCTCCATGGCGCCAACATACACACACACACACACACACACACACACACGAAAATTGGCAGACATGCTCCGGACAAGTGGTAGTGGTAGTGGTAGTAGTGGTCTAGGTAAGGTTAGTGGGGGGGAGGGGTCACTAGGTTATAGGGGGGGAGGGAGGGAGGGAAGGGGTAATTTAATGGAATGGGAAAGAAATATATGCAATGGAAGATGGAAGAAGATAACTGGAGGAATGGGAAAGAGAAGTAATTAAACTTTTAGAGATGGAAAATGTGATAAATAGAAAAAACAGGACAAGAAAGAGGAGAGAAGAGAAGGGGAGTTTACAATAGGGAAGGGAAGGGAAGGGAAGGGAGGGAGGGAGGGAGAAAGGGAGGAAGGGGAAGGGAAGAGAAGAGAAGGGAAGTGATGGGAGGGAGGGAAGTGATGGAAGGGAGGAAGGGGAAGGGAGGGAGGGGAAGGGAAGAGATGGGAGGGAGGAGGAGAGAAAGGGAGGGGAAGGGAAGAGATGGGAGTGAGGGAGAGAGGAGAAGAAAAGGGAGGTGATGGAAGGGAGGGAGAGAAGGAGGAAGGGAGTGAGTGAGGGAGGAAGGGGAAGGAGGGATTAGCAAGAGGGATGTATCATTTTTAGAAAACAGGAAATTGCATGATTTTGATAGCCCTTGCCTTCTTTCGCAATGATGGGGGGAGGGGAGGGGGAGAAAGGGAGGAGGGGGGGAGAAAGGGAGGAGGGGGGGAGGATGGAGAAAGGGAGGATGGGGAGTAATGTAGGTGTGTGATAGGAAAAGGGTAGATGTGAGATAGGAAAAGGAAAGGGTAGATGTAGGAAAGGAAAGGTAGGTAGAAATTTAAGAGTCAAAAGAGGAGCTAGGATAAAGAGGGATGTGTGTATTGCCTACCATTTTACCACACATAATCACTCACTCACACACACACACACACACACACACACACACACCAAGGGAGGGGTTAGCCACAAGACCTTCCTCCATACCCTGCCATAAAAACAACACCCTGTGATGTGACAATACTGAGGTGATCTGTTTTTATGACACACTTTGCAGCCACTAACCAACCCCTCTTTTTAATGTGTGTGTGTGTGTGTGTGTGTGTGTGTGTGTGTGTGTGTGTATCCTCCATTTTTGCTAGTGTGTGTGTGTAGCCTCCATTTCAGTTTGTGTGTGTGTGTGTGTGTGTGTTTATGTTTGTGTGTGTGTGTGTGTGAATTTGCTCTCATTTTTTATTCATATCAAGTTTGTGTGCGTTTTGTGTTGTGTCTGGTTATGAGAAATAGTGTGTGTGTGTGTGTGTGTGTGCGTTTGCGAGCATGTGCGTGTGACCCGTTATGCCAAAACTAAATCAGGTGAGGTGAGGTGAGGTGAGGTCATGATGGTTGGGTCATGGAGCGTGTCACCTCACAATTACGTGGGTCAAGTTACTTCATTTGACCTCAGCCTACTTTCATCATACTCTTCCTCTTCTTTTTTTTCTCCTTCCTCATACTCTTCCTCTTCCTTCTTCTTCTTCTCCTCCTTCTTTACTCCTCCTCATCCTCCTCTTCCTCATCATCCTTTTCCTCCTTCCCTTCCTCTTCCTCCTTCCCTTCCTCTTCCTTTTTTACTCCTCCTCCTCCCACTCCTCCTCTCTCCCTCCTCCTCTTCACTCTCCTCCCCCTCTTTTCCTCCTCTCCTCTTCTTCCTAAACACTTCATCTTTACTCGTATAGGCCAGAGTCAATATTTAGAATGGCCTCAATGCCTAAAAAAAAAACATAATAAACAATAACACAAACAGAAACATTCAAACATTCAAGAAACATAAAAATAAATACCTCAAAAACAAACCCCAACACATATTATTTACTATTACATATTATTTACTATTACATATTATTTACTATTACATATTATTTACTATTACATATTATTAACTATTACATATTATTAACTATTACATATTATTTACTATTACTATTACATATTATTACATATATATTATTTACTCACATTATTATTTTACTATATAAGCTTGGTGTCACTTTTTTAGGATGTATAGGTAAAGTCGAACCATCGTAATTTCGCCTCGTTCTTTCCTGTCCTAAATTCCACCTGAGTTTGTTTTTCCATACTGCGTTGAGTGGTCTGCCAGAGAAAGTTAGAGAAGGAGGTGGAAGAAAAAAAAGGAGGAGGGGGAGGAAAAAAAGGAGGAGAAGGAGGTAAAAAAGTAGGAGGTGGAGGGTGAAGGGGAAGAGGTGGAGAGGAAGAGATGAAGGAAAAATAGGAGAAGGAGGAGGTGGAGGTGGAGGAACAAAAGGAAGAGAAGGAGGAAGTGGAGGAAAAAAAGGAGAAGGAGGAGGTGGAGGAAAAAAAGGAAGAGAAGGAGGAGGTGGAGGAAAAAAAGGAGGAGGTGGAGGGTGAAGAGGAAGAGATAGAGAGTGAAGAGGAAGAGATGGAGAGTGAAGAGGAAGAGGTGAAGGGTGAAGAGGAAGAGGTGGAGAGTGAATGGAAGAGGTGGAGAGTGAAGAGGAAGAGATGGAGAGTGAAGAGGAAGAGATGGAGAGTGAAGAGGAAGAGATGGAGAGTGAAGAGGAAGAGGTGGAGAGGGATTGTTGGTTGATGAGGAGCCTTCTACCGTACTATCCTTTCTCTTTATCTACATGTATTAGACTAAGACAGCTTCGTAAGGACCGATAGGCTGTTTTGTTTTACTTCCTATATGTATTCCTCATTTTCCTTCTCCTCCACCTCCTCCTCCTCCTCCTCCTCCTCCTCCTCCTCCTCCTCCTCCTCCTCCTCCTCCTCCTCCTCCTCCTCCACCTCCTCTCCTCCTCCTCCTCCTCTTCCTCTTCCTCCACGTTACACAAGCACTGATAGCCTTTGTACCGACCGCAGTAATTCACACCTGTCAGTATTCCCCGTCAGCGTGTGTGTGTGTGTGGTGTGTGTGTGTGTGTGTGTGTGTGTGTTCTTTCTTCCCCCCCCCCTTCACGGCCTTCTGCGGTGCCTTCTTCGGCGTTTCCTTTATTCTCTCCTTTCTTTATTCTTCTTCTTTTTCTTTCGTCTTTACTTTCTGTTTTTCCATCTTCATTTCACGTAATTCTTCGGCGTTCTCTTTCTCTCCTTTTTTATCATTTTTCTTTCGTCTTTACTTTCTATTCTTCCTTCGTCACGTTCCTGATCCTTGGTAGTTTCTTTATCTGTATCTTCATCTCCATCTTCACTTTCTTCTAATTCTTCTTTACTACTTCCTTTCTCATTCTTCTTTACTACATTTTCTCCTACTTAACACTTCCTTTCATATTGTTTCCACTTTCTTTATTTATTATTTTTTTTCTTTTTTTTTTACCCCTTTCTTCGCGTCTTTTGTATCTCCTCTGCCTCTTTCATTTTTATCTACACTTTCTATTACTCTCTTCTGTTTCCTCTAAAGTCTAAACTATGCGACTAAACTTATACCTATTCTTTATTTTCTTTCTATTTCCATCGTTCTTACTGTTCCTCCTTTCCTTCTAATTCCTTCGTTTTTACTGTTACTCCTTTCCTTCTAATTCCTTCGTTTTTACTATTACTCCTTTCCTTCTAATTCCTTCGTTTTTACTGTTACTCCTTTCCTTCTAATTCCTTCGTTTTTACTATTACTCCTTTCCTTCTAATTCCTTCGTTTTTACTGTTCCTCCTTTCCTTCTAATTCCTTCGTTCTTACTGGTTCTCCTTTCCTTCTAATTCCTTCGTTCTTACTTGTTCTCATTTCCTTCTAATTTCTATCATGCTTTCTGTCCCTCCTTTCCTTTTAATTCCTTCATGCTTGCCATCTCTCTCTCTCTCTCTCTCTCTCATCTCTCTCTCTCTCTCTCTCTCTCTCTCTCTCTCTCTCTCTCTCTCTCTCTCTCTCTCTCTCTCCAACAGGCATGAAGGGTCTTTTTTCTTCTTTCATCCCCCAACTCAATTCTACTACAAACCCGAGATACACCTGAATGAACTCGGCTTATCTGTACTGTATATAGGCGATTATACCTTACCATGCAACTCTCTATGTATTCACCTCCTCCTCCACCTCTTCCCTCCTCCTCCTCCTCCTCCTCCTACTCCTCCCCCTCCTTTCCCTCCCCCTCCCCCTCCTCCACCTCCACCTCCTCCTTTCCCTCCCCCTCCTCTTCCACCTCCTCCTCCACCTCCTACTCCACATTTCCCCCTCCATCTCCCCCTCCCACTCCTCCTCCTCCACCTCCTACTACTACGCCCCATTCTCTTACTCAGACTTCACACACATACATACACACATATTGACCAGGGTTAACGCCAGACGATTATATAGAGTTGATCTGTTAAGCCCAGGATCAAAGTGGGATATACCAGCGGGTGTTCAGTTGACTGCAAAATTTGGTTACCGGGAAAATGAATATAAAAATGCTAGCTAGCTATCAAATATATAGCTCGTAAATAAATAAAAAAGAGGTGTGTGTGTGTGTGTGTGTGTGTGTTGGTGTATTGTATGTGTGATGATAATATGAGTATGTGTAGTACTGTGTGTGTGTGTGTGTATGTGATGTGGATTTAGTTATGTGTAGTGGTGTGTGTGTGTGTGTGTGTGTATGTGTATGTGATGATGTGGATTTAGTGATGTGTTTGTGTGTGTATGTGGTGATGTATGTGGTGATATGTGTACAGTATGTTGACGAGGCAATATAGACAAATTAATACGTACAGTACGTACTGACACGGACATACTGACACGGACATACTGACACGGACATACTTACACGAACATACCAACACGAATATACCGATACAGACATACTTACACGAACATACCGACACGGGCGTACTGACAGAGACGTACAGATATAATTGCACTGACATGGGCGTGCAGGTAGGGGCGTGCACGAGTGAAGGGTGTGAGCGATGGTGCGTGTCGTCTCGTGCGTTTGTGCGTGCTGGGAACGGGAACAGATCGTGTGGCTTGTGTGTGTGTGTGTGTGTGTGTGTGTGTGTGTGTGGGTTTGTGTTTATGTGTGTGTGTGGGTGGGTGTTTATGTGTGGGTGTGTGGGTGTATATTGTTAGGTTTGTGTGTGAGGGTGGGTAGTTCTGTATGTGTGTCTGTGTGTGTGTGTGTCTGTCTGTCTGTGTGTGTGTATTCAAAAGAATCTCTCCTACTCTTAAGTCTTTCATTTCTTCTTCCAACACATCCACTTTCACTTTTGTTTCCTTTCTCCTTCAGTCTTTCGTAAATAGTTTCAGCTAATACAGTCCTCAAAAAGTTTCAGTAATTCAGTCCTTCTCAAAAATTGTCGTCTGCCTTGACCTCTTCTGTGTGGGGGTGAATTAATCAGCGTGGGAGTGGCAGCAGGAGTGTGGACGTGAATAAAACAGTGTGGGAGTGGATCAAACAGTGTGGGAGTGAATCAAACAGCGTGGGAGTGAATCAAACAGCGTGGGAGTGAATAAATCAGCGTGGGAGTGGAGGCAGGAGTGTGGGCTGTGCATACATCAGCGTGGGTGTGATAGTAATGTGTTTGTGGTTATATACAGGTTACCCAGAAGAGAGGGATGGACGGGATGTATGCACCTGTCGAGTCACCTTACCTAGAACTCCTCAGTGCTGTTAATGAGGCAAGCAATGGCTGGCAGGCACAGGTAAACACACAGGCAGGCAGGGAGCAGGGAGAAGGCAGGGGTAGACAGGGGTAGGTAGAAGGAGGCAGGGGGGGGAGAGAGAAAGGGATAGGTAGGGGGAACATATACACAGGAAGGGGTTAGGAAGAGACAGGCAGGGGGAAAGCAGAGGCAGTTAGGGGGAAATTCAGAGGCAGGCAGGGGTAGACAGGGACATGCAAAGGATAACACAAACACTTTTTTAACTGTTTTAACTGTTTTAACGGTTTTACTGGTTTTAACTGTTTTACTGGTATTAACGGTTTTACTGCTTTAACTGTTTTAACGGTTTTACTGGTTTTAACTGTTTTACTGGTATTAACGGTTTTACTGCTTTAACTGTTTTAACGGTTTTACTGGTTTTAACTGTTTTACTGGTATTAACGGTTTTACTGCTTTAACTGTTTTAACGGTTTTACTGGTTTTAACTGTTTTACTGGTATTAACGGTTTTACTGCTTTAACTGTTTTAACGGTTTTACTGGTTTTAACTGTTTTACTGGTATTAACGGTTTTACTGCTTTAACTGTTTTAACGGTTTTACTGGTTTTAACTGTTTTACTGGTATTAACGGTTTTACTGCTTTAACTGTTTTAACGGTTTTACTGGTTTTAACTGTTTTACTGGTATTAACGGTTTTACTGCTTTAACTGTTTTAACGGTTTTACTGGTTTTAACTGTTTTACTGGTATTAACGGTTTTACTGCTTTAACTGTTTTAACGGTTTTACTGGTTTTAACTGTTTTACTGGTATTAACGGTTTTACTGCTTTAACTGTTTTAACGGTTTTACTGGTTTTAACTGTTTTACTGGTATTAACGGTTTTACTGCTTTAACTGTTTTAACGGTTTTACTGGTTTTAACTGTTTTACTGGTATTAACGGTTTTACTGCTTTAACTGTTTTAACGATTTTACTGGTTTTAACTGTTTTACTGGTATTAACGGTTTTACTGCTTTAACTGTTTTAACGGTTTTACTGGTTTTAACTGTTTTACTGGTATTAACGGTTTTACTGCTTTAACGGTTTTACTGCTTTAACTGTTTTAACGGTTTTACTGGTTTTAACTGTTTTACTGGTATTAACGGTTTTACTGCTTTAACTGTTTTAACGGTTTTACTGGTTTTAACTGTTTTACTGGTATTAACGGTTTTACTGCTTTAACTGTTTTAACGGTTTTACTGGTTTTAACTGTTTTACTGGTATTAACGGTTTTACTGCTTTAACTGTTTTAACGGTTTTACTGGTTTTAACTGTTTTACTGGTATTAACGGTTTTACTGCTTTAACTGTTTTAACGGTTTTACTGGTTTTAACTGTTTTACTGGTATTAACGGTTTTACTGCTTTAACTGTTTTAACGGTTTTACTGGTTTTAACTGTTTTACTGGTATTAACGGTTTTACTGCTTTAACTGTTTTAACGGTTTTACTGGTTTTAACTGTTTTACTGGTATTAACGGTTTTACTGCTTTAACTGTTTTAACGGTTTTACTGGTTTTAACTGTTTTACTGGTATTAACGGTTTTACTGCTTTAACTGTTTTAACGGTTTTACTGGTTTTAACTGTTTTACTGGTATTAACGGTTTTACTGCTTTAACT
Organism: Petrolisthes manimaculis; assembly: GCA_034508575.1. Lineage (NCBI taxonomy): Eukaryota > Metazoa > Arthropoda > Malacostraca > Decapoda > Porcellanidae > Petrolisthes > Petrolisthes manimaculis. The sequence continues at coordinate 11,973 of JAWZYT010003167.1, read as the reverse complement.
GTTTTAACGGTTTTACTGGTTTTAACTGTTTTACTGGTATTAACGGTTTTACTGCTTTAACTGTTTTAACGGTTTTACTGGTTTTAACTGTTTTACTGGTATTAACGGTTTTACTGCTTTAACTGTTTTAACGGTTTTACTGGTTTTAACTGTTTTACTGGTATTAACGGTTTTACTGCTTTAACTGTTTTAACGGTTTTACTGGTTTTAACTGTTTTACTGGTATTAACGGTTTTACTGCTTTAACTGTTTTAACGGTTTTACTGGTTTTAACTGTTTTACTGGTATTAACGGTTTTACTGCTTTAACTGTTTTAACGGTTTTACTGGTTTTAACTGTTTTACTGGTATTAACGGTTTTACTGCTTTAACTGTTTTAACGGTTTTACTGGTTTTAACTGTTTTACTGGTATTAACGGTTTTACTGCTTTAACTGTTTTAACGGTTTTACTGGTTTTAACTGTTTTACTGGTATTAACGGTTTTACTGCTTTAACTGTTTTAACGGTTTTACTGGTTTTAACTGTTTTACTGGTATTAACGGTTTTACTGCTTTAACTGTTTTAACGGTTTTACTGGTTTTAACTGTTTTACTGGTATTAACGGTTTTACTGCTTTAACTGTTTTAACGGTTTTACTGGTTTTAACTGTTTTACTGGTATTAACGGTTTTACTGCTTTAACTGTTTTAACGGTTTTACTGGTTTTAACTGTTTTACTGGTATTAACGGTTTTACTGCTTTAACTGTTTTAACGGTTTTACTGGTTTTAACTGTTTTACTGGTATTAACGGTTTTACTGCTTTAACTGTTTTAACGGTTTTACTGGTTTTAACTGTTTTACTGGTATTAACGGTTTTACTGCTTTAACTGTTTTAACGGTTTTACTGGTTTTAACTGTTTTACTGGTATTAACGGTTTTACTGCTTTAACTGTTTTAACGGTTTTACTGGTTTTAACTGTTTTACTGGTATTAACGGTTTTACTGCTTTAACTGTTTTAACGGTTTTACTGGTTTTAACTGTTTTACTGGTATTAACGGTTTTACTGCTTTAACTGTTTTAACGGTTTTACTGGTTTTAACTGTTTTACTGGTATTAACGGTTTTACTGCTTTAACTGTTTTAACGGTTTTACTGGTTTTAACTGTTTTACTGGTATTAACGGTTTTACTGCTTTAACTGTTTTAACGGTTTTACTGGTTTTAACTGTTTTACTGGTATTAACGGTTTTACTGCTTTAACTGTTTTAACGGTTTTACTGGTTTTAACTGTTTTACTGGTATTAACGGTTTTACTGCTTTAACTGTTTTAACGGTTTTACTGGTTTTAACTGTTTTACTGGTATTAACGGTTTTACTGCTTTAACTGTTTTAACGGTTTTACTGGTTTTAACTGTTTTACTGGTATTAACGGTTTTACTGCTTTAACTGTTTTAACGGTTTTACTGGTTTTAACTGTTTTACTGGTATTAACGGTTTTACTGCTTTAACTGTTTTAACGGTTTTACTGGTTTTAACTGTTTTACTGGTATTAACGGTTTTACTGCTTTAACTGTTTTAACGGTTTTACTGGTTTTAACTGTTTTACTGGTATTAACGGTTTTACTGCTTTAACTGTTTTAACGGTTTTACTGGTTTTAACTGTTTTACTGGTATTAACGGTTTTACTGCTTTAACTGTTTTAACGGTTTTACTGGTTTTAACTGTTTTACTGGTATTAACGGTTTTACTGCTTTAACTGTTTTAACGGTTTTACTGGTTTTAACTGTTTTACTGGTATTAACGGTTTTACTGCTTTAACTGTTTTAACGGTTTTACTGGTTTTAACTGTTTTACTGGTATTAACGGTTTTACTGCTTTAACTGTTTTAACGGTTTTACTGGTTTTAACTGTTTTACTGGTATTAACGGTTTTACTGCTTTAACTGTTTTAACGGTTTTACTGGTTTTAACTGTTTTACTGGTATTAACGGTTTTACTGCTTTAACTGTTTTAACGGTTTTACTGGTTTTAACTGTTTTACTGGTATTAACGGTTTTACTGCTTTAACTGTTTTAACGGTTTTACTGGTTTTAACTGTTTTACTGGTATTAACGGTTTTACTGCTTTAACTGTTTTAACGGTTTTACTGGTTTTAACTGTTTTACTGGTATTAACGGTTTTACTGCTTTAACTGTTTTAACGGTTTTACTGGTTTTAACTGTTTTACTGGTATTAACGGTTTTACTGCTTTAACTGTTTTAACGGTTTTACTGGTTTTAACTGTTTTACTGGTATTAACGGTTTTACTGCTTTAACTGTTTTAACGGTTTTACTGGTTTTAACTGTTTTACTGGTATTAACGGTTTTACTGCTTTAAACTGTTTTAACGGTTTTACTGGTTTTAACTGTTTTACTGGTATTAACGGTTTTACTGCTTTAACTGTTTTAACGGTTTTACTGGTTTTAACTGTTTTACTGGTATTAACGGTTTTACTGCTTTAACTGTTTTAACGGTTTTACTGGTTTTAACTGTTTTACTGGTATTAACGGTTTTACTGCTTTAACTGTTTTAACGGTTTTACTGGTTTTAACTGTTTTACTGGTATTAACGGTTTTACTGCTTTAACTGTTTTAACGGTTTTACTGGTTTTAACTGTTTTACTGGTATTAACGGTTTTACTGCTTTAACTGTTTTAACGGTTTTACTGGTTTTAACTGTTTTACTGGTATTAACGGTTTTACTGCTTTAACTGTTTTAACGGTTTTACTGGTTTTAACTGTTTTACTGGTATTAACGGTTTTACTGCTTTAACTGTTTTAACGGTTTTACTGGTTTTAACTGTTTTACTGGTATTAACGGTTTTACTGCTTTAACTGTTTTAACGGTTTTACTGGTTTTAACTGTTTTACTGGTATTAACGGTTTTACTGCTTTAACTGTTTTAACGGTTTTACTGGTTTTAACTGTTTTACTGGTATTAACGGTTTTACTGCTTTAACTGTTTTAACGGTTTTACTGGTTTTAACTGTTTTACTGGTATTAACGGTTTTACTGCTTTAACTGTTTTAACGGTTTTACTGGTTTTAACTGTTTTACTGGTATTAACGGTTTTACTGCTTTAACTGTTTTAACGGTTTTACTGGTTTTAACTGTTTTACTGGTATTAACGGTTTTACTGCTTTAACTGTTTTAACGGTTTTACTGGTTTTAACTGTTTTACTGGTATTAACGGTTTTACTGCTTTAACTGTTTTAACGGTTTTACTGGTTTTAACTGTTTTACTGGTATTAACGGTTTTACTGCTTTAACTGTTTTCATTGGTTAACTGTTTTACTGGTCTTAGCTGTTTTATTGGTTTTAACGTTTTAAGGTTTTAACGGTTTTACTGGTTTTAACGCGTTTACTGGTCTTAATATTTACTGTTTTAAAGTTTTACTGGTTTTTAACTGTTTTACTGGTTTTACCTGTTTACTGGTTTTACCTGTTTACTGGTTTTAACGGTTTTCATGGGTTAACTGTTTTACTGGTTTTAACGGTTTTACTGGTTTTAACTGTTTTCATTGGTTAACTCTCTTCATTCTATCTCCCTTCCTTTTTTCTCTCCTTTCTCTGTCTCTTGCTTCTCTCTTCCTTCCTTCTCTCTTCCTTGCTTCTCTCTTACTTCCTTCTCTCTTCCTTCCTTCTTTCTCTCTCCTTTCTCTGTCTCTTCCTATCTCTCTTCCTATCTCTCTTCCTATCTCTCTTCCTATCTCTCTTCCTATCTCTCTTCCTATCTCTCTTCCTATCTCTCTTCCTATCTCTCTTCCTATCTCTTTCTATCTCTTTTCCTATCTCCCTTCCTATCTCTCTTCCTATCTCTCTCTCTCCCTTTCTATCTCTCTTCCTATCTCTCTTCCTATCTCTCTTCCTATCTATTTTCCTTCTCTCTCTCTCACCCTATACTCTCTGGGACATCCTATAATATTCTTATTGAAAAAAAAAAAAATAGAAGTATTATGTTTGTGTGTTTGGATTATCTATTGCATGGTTGGTGGCAAAAAAAAAAAAAAAAAAAAAAACATACATACACATACACACACACACACGTTGGTGGCTTGAATAAAACCTTTGTGAGTAAGTTTATGTAATGCTAGTCTATCCACACACACACACACACACACACATACACACACGTTGTAAAATACTCACTAACGTGCTTACTCTTGCGCACATAAAAAAATATACGTACACATACATATTTAATACACATACACATACATATTTAATACACATACACATACGTACACACACACACATACGTACACACACACACACACACACACACACACGTACACAATCGGCCGGAAAGCTACGGATATTGTAGGCTTTGAGAGCGCTGGTCCGTCATTTATACCGAACCGGATTTTACATATATACACACATACACACACACATACATACATACATACATACATACATACATATATATAGTATAGGCGGGGTTATGGAAAGAACACACATATATGAATCTCCCATTTATAATATATACACATACATACATACATACATACACATATATTTCTACATGCATACATTCATACATACATATATACATCACTATTTTTACACACCAATTCCAAAGTATTACATATGTTTGGTTATTTATATATATTTTGATATATATTTTGATATATATTTTGTTATTGACATACATAAGAGGTTGAGTGATTTATTGGTTTATACACTCATACATACACAGAACAACACGATTTTCATCCATACATACATACAATACAACACAACTACCATCTTTTTCTTCGTCATACTTATACACCTAAAAGAATGAATTATATATTGTATCATTTATTTATAACATACATAAACCACAATTTTCAAAACATACATAAACCATAATTTCCAAACACACATACTATACATACATACATACATTATTTTCATAGAATATATAAAAAAAATATATCCTACTTGTACACACTTAAGGTTTAAATATTTACATAGCAGGTGGAATTATTGATTTACTATTAATTTATTTAAACACTGAAGGGATAAAATAAATTAGATTGACATAAGAGTAAATAATTGAATGTTTAAATAGCTAGGATTAATAGGGATATAGGGATGGTTGTATAATGGGGATTTTTAAACAGGCAAGATAATTAGGGATGGTTGAAATAGTAGGATAGATTAATAGGATGTTTAAATAGCTAGGATAAATAGAAAACAATTGGTAGGATTAATATGGATGATTGAAATAGTAGGATAGATTAATAGGATGTTTAAATAGCTAGAATAAATAGAAAACAATAAATAGGATGTAATAGGATGTGGTTGAACTAGTATAGGATAAATTAAGACATACTTTGATAGTTAGGATAAATTTAGTTAGGATAAATAGTTAGGATAAATAGTTAGGATAATTTAGTTAGGATAAATAGTTAGGATAAATAGTTAGGATAATTTAGTTAGGATAAATAGTTAGGATAAATAGTTAGGATAAATTTAGTTAGGATAAATTTAGTTAGGATAAATAGTTAGGATAATTTAGTTAGGATAATTTAGTTAGGATAAATAGTTAGGATAATTTAGTTAGGATAAATAGTTAGGATAAATTTAGTTAGGATAAATAGTTAGGATAGATTTAGTTAGGATAAATAGTTAGGATGAATTTAGTTAGGATAATTTAGTTAGGATAAATAGTTAGGATAAATTTAGTTAGGATAAATTTAGTTAGGATAAATTTAGTTAGAATAAATTTAGTTAGGATAAATTTAGTTAGGATAAATATATTGACAGGACAGGTAGTATGGTTAATTAAGGATGTTATAATAAATAATAATAATAATAATAATAAACGGTTTTATTGATGAGAGTGGCAGCCTGAAGCTGAAAATATACAGTGATGAATTGATGTACATATATAAATACTGGAAAGAAACATAAAATATATAGAAGGAAACATCTCTTTACTATATGTTATTTTCCACATTAATAATAATAATAATAATAATAATAATAATAATAATAATCCTTCCCCTTTCTCCACCTCCACCCCCTTTTCTTTCTCCCCTCTTCATTCCTACTTTCTCCCCTCTTCATTCCTACTTTCTCCCCTCTTCATTCCTACTTTCTCCCCTCTTCATTCCTACTTTCTCAATCTATTATACAACCTTCCTTTTCTCCACCACCATCTCCACCACTCCATCACCACTACTACTATATTTATCTCCTCTCTCCACTCACCACCTTCCACCTCCACCTAAACCACATCCCTCCCTCCACCTACCTCCTCTCTCCACCTACCTCCTCTCTCCACCTACCTCCTCTCTCCACCTCCCTCCTCTCTCCACCTCTCTCCTCTCTCCCTACCTCCTCTCTCCACCTCCCTCCTCTCTCCACCTCCCTCCTCTCTCCACCTCCCTCATCTCTCTACGTACCCCTAACCTCCACCACTTACACCACCATCACCATCCTCTCTCCCCTCTCCACCTCCCCACACCATCTCCACCTCCTCCCCCCCTCTACCTCCACTACCCCCAACCATCCCCCACTCCTCCTCCTCCCCTTCCACCCCCTCCTCCACCCCCTGCGGCTGTCCAGGTAGGGAACAACAGCAGAGAGGAGCCACGTTCACCTGATTTCCGGTTCTGCCACAGGTATTTCCGCCACACACACACACACACACAGATAGACAGGTACATACACACAGACACACAGACGGACAGACAGACAGGTACACACACACACTCAGATAGACAAGTACACACACAGACAGGTACACACACAGACACACATACACACTGACACACACACACACACAGACACACTGATAGATAGGTACACGCACACACACTCACACACTTTCTCACACGCACACACATACAGAAACACAGACAGGCACCACACACACACACAGATACAGGTACACACGTTCACACACCCACACACACACGCACACACACAAATAGAGAGGCATCACTTTCTCACACGAACAAACAGACATATAGATAGATAGAGAGATACACATTCACACACGGAGACTGTACACATAAATATTCTCTCTCACACACACACACATACACACACCCTCCATCACCTCACACACACACACATACATACACCCTCCACCACCTCACACATACACACTCCACCACCTCACACATACAAATTAATACTGTACAGCCACGAAAACTAATAAGAATACACTTTTTCTTCAACCTTTTAACACTCCTCCAATTCACCAACTAAATTATTCTTTATATATGTAGATGTTATTGTGTGTTTATTTACTGTCTGTCTGATCTCTAGGTATTCGAAGCAAACCTGAGTATTTATTATTTGTACTCGTGACTGTACATACATATATTTTCTTACTTTGACATACACACACACACTCACACATTCAGATAGAGATGTACACACACACACACACTCTCTCTCTCTCTCTCTCTCTCTCTCTCTCTCTCTCTCTCTCTCTCTCTCTCTCTCTCTCTCTCTCTCTCCTCTCTCTCTCTCTCTCTCTCTCTCTCTCTCTCTCTCTCTCTCTCTCTCTCTCTCTCTCTCTCTCTCTCTCTCTCTCTCTCTCTCTCTCTCTCTCACACACACACACACACACACACAGACACTGGTGATGGCGATGGCAGGTGAGGGTGGGTGAAGTTATGAGGGGGTGAGGGAGGGGAGGGGATGATGATGAGGGGGGGGGGATGATGGTTAGCGGAAGCAGGGGAGGTGATAGGTGAGGGGAGATGAAGGGAGGGGGTCAGTAGTGGGGGGTGGGGGTGGGGGTGATTGAGGAGAGGGGAGGGGAGGGGTGAGTGGAGGGGTAAGTGGGGTGAGTGACGAGGCAAGGAAAGGAAAGGAAGGGGGTGGAGAGAGTGGGGAAGATATATAGTAGTAATAGTAGTAGTAGTAGTTGTAGTAGTAGTAATTGTATTGTTATTGTTATTGTTATTATTTATTATTATTATCATTTATTATTATTATTTATTATTATTATTTATTATTTATTATAGAGATGGTGTGAGGGGTAGAGGGGGGGGAGGGGGAGTAATAAGAAGAGGAAGATTGAGAACTAAGAAGGAAGATGGGGACAGAGGAAGAGAAAATAAAAGAGAGAAAGTTATAACCTGGACAAAAATTATGGAAGATAATGGATGATAAACTTAGAGAGGTTGAAGAAAATAGGAGATAGAAGATGAAGAAAGGGGAAGAGAGGAAAGGGAATTAAGAGGTGGAAACACAGAGAGAAAGGGAGGGAGAAAGGGAGGAAGTGGGAAGAGAGGGAGAAAGGGAGGGGAGAAAAGAGAGGGGAGAAGAGAAGGAGAAAATGGGAGAGGAGGAAAGAGCGAGAGAGAGAAAGGGAGGAGAGAGAGAGGGAGAGGGAAGAGGAAGAAGAGAAGAGAGAGGGAGAAAGGGAAGAGGAAGAAAGAGAGGGAGAAAGGGAAGAGGAAGAAAGAGAGGAGAAAGGGAAGAGGAAGAAAGAGAGAGAAAGGAAGAGGAAGAAAGAGAGGGAGAAAGGAGAGGAGGAAAAGAGAAATGAGGGAAGAAGTAAGGAAGAATCAAAGGAATGGAAAAAAGTTATAGGGATAAATGATTAGAAGAAAAGATGAAAGACAGGTATGAGGAAATTTGAAGAGGGAAAAAGAGGAGGAGAGTAAACGAAGAAAGAGAAGAGGAGGAAGAAGAGGAGAGGAAGAGAAGAAGAGGAGGAGGAGGAAAAGGAGAGTAAGAGAAGAAAGAGAAGAGGAGGAGGAAAAGAAGAGTAAGAGAAGAAAGAGAAGAGGAGGAGGAGAAGAGGAGAGTAAGATAAGAAAGATAGATTAAGATAACATTATAATTAAATATAAAAAGATAGGACACAGAAATAATTGATAAACAGATCGATAGATAAACAAACCAGCATCAAACACACAAACAAACAAACGGGTAAATAAATAAACAAATATATGAATATAAATAAACTAGTAAATAGATAAATAAATAAATAATGATAGACTAAATGAATAATAATACATCTCATGAAAGAGAAAGGTAAAGAAAGTTTGTTGTGGCAATTAATGAGAGCAAAACAAGACCCGAGAGAGAGAGAGAGAGAGAGAGAGAGAGAGAGAGAGAGAGAGAGAGAGAATGAATATCATACTCTCCACATCTCACCTCACTTCTCCCCCATATTTCTCTCTCTCTCTCTCTCTCTCTCTCTCTCTCTCTCTCTCTCTCTCTCTCTCACACAGCGACCTAACACTTATTTTCTTTAACACCCACTTTCTCCCTGTAGGTGGGTGACGTGGGTGGGCGTTGAGGTGGGTAGGTGGGTGGATAGATGGTCAGGTTGGTAAGTGGAGAAATTATGAGTGAGTGGATAGGTGTTAGGGGCAGAGAAATGATGGTGGAAGGTGGATAAGTGGAGTAATTGTGGTGGTGATGGAGTGAGGGAGTGGAGGTGGGGGTGGTGGTAGGTGGTGGGTGGGAGTAGTAGTGGAGGTAGGGGTGGAGAGTGATGGTGGTAGTGGTGATGTGATTATGTAGTAGTGGTTGGTGGGGGAGTGATGTAATAGTAGATGTGGTGGTAGTGGTGGTGAGGGAGTGGTAGTGGTGATGATAGTGATGAGGTAGAAATGATGAAGTATGAAATTAAGAAAACTATCAATACCCACTTGTCAAAAAAAAAAAAAAAAAAAAAAAAAATTATAATAATAATAATAATAATAATAATAAGAGAAAATTTATTGAGGGCTACTGATTTCTCCAACCTATCCTACAAAACAGATACCTGACTCTTATCCTTAGGTAGGCTGTTTCTGGCATACTTTGGAAGATTCAGTAGCCCTGCATTTTTTTTAAGTGAGGTGAGGAAAATGCTGATGAGTTGATGGTATGGTGAAGTGATAATGAGATGAGGTGGTGAGAAAATGATAGTGAATTATTGTTTTTGTTGTTGGTGTTGTTGGTGTTGTTGTTGTGATTTTGGTAGTGGTTGTGATGTTGGTTGTGGTGGTTTTGGTTGTTGTTGGTTGTTGTGATTTTGGTTGTGATGGTGGTTATTGTGGGGTATTTTTATTGTGGGGGTTGTGGTTGTGGTTTTGGTAGTGGTTGTGGCTTTGGTGGTTGTGGTGGTTTTGGTGGTTTTTGTTGTGATGGTGGTTGTGGTTATGGTGGTATAATAATAATTTAGTATAATAATAAGTGTATTTACTAAAGATTAACTTTAATTACACAGGTGCTTAATTTTGAAAGATATATGACAGGGACAGAATAGTGACAGAAAAAAATAAATACTGACAGGTGTGTTGACAAAAGGGTGGATTCTTGGATGGACAGGTGTATTGATGGGCAATTTGACAGTTAACCTGACAGATGGCTTGACAGTAATGAAGACAGAACAACAATGGATAGGTTTTGTGATATGACAGATGTGTGTTGACGGGGATATTGATGGCTAATAAAAATATACAATACCTTTTGTTTGTTACATTGGAGTGCCTTGATTCCTCCAAAGTATGCCACGAAACAGATTCTTTATTATTATAGTCTGTTCAAAATTTGTGTTCTACTAGCCTCTATCTATCTATCTATTTCTATCTGTCTATCTATCGTTATTTCTATCTATCTATATATCTATCTATTTCTATCTAACTATCACTATCTATATATATATATATCTGTCTATACTATCTATCTATCTATCTATATCTATTTCTATCTAACTATCACTATCTATCTATCTATCTATCTATCTATCTAAGCATAAGAGACCAAAAGGAACACACATTTTGAACAGAGTATTAGTACCATTGAGGGCATCTGTTTCCTAGCATTGTTTAGAGGAATCACAGACTCTCCAATTCACCAACAGAAGGATTATTAAACTACCGTGTTGACCAGATTAATATCGGATAAAGTGAAAGGTGCTCCGATCATTCATTTTCTCTTCCCAGGCAGGTAAGTTAAGATGGAGGTAGCCAGCCAGAAAGAAATGATCAAGCCAGAGAACCATATAGAAAAACAGCCAACCAACCTACTCAAACACACAAGGTAAACAGAAAGATATTAATAAAGAGAGAGAGAGAGAGAGAGAGAGAGAGAGAGAGAGAGAGAGAGAGAGAGAGAGAGGAGAGAAAGAGAGAGAGAGACTCATAACCTGACCTGCCATCCGTCTCCATCACCATTCTGAGACCCGTAATTAGTAAGGAAACAAGATTGTGTGGTGGCTCTCCTTACCTGGCCTATCCTCCCCTTACCCCCCTACCCTACCCTACCCTATTTAGCCTTGTCTTGCCTATTCTTGTCCTGCCCTTCCCTTCCCTTTCCTACCCTGCCCTGTCTTGCCTATTCTTGTCCTTCCCTGCTCTTCCCTTCCCTGCCTTTCCCTTCCCTGCCCTACTCTACCCTTCCCTTCCCTTCCCTTCCCTTCCCTTGCCCTTCTTCCCTGCCCTTCCATGCCCTTCCATGCCCTGCCCTCCCCCGCCCTGACACAAGACTCTGCTGGTGTCTGTATGTGTGTATATAGGTGATGGAGTCTATACCAAATTACCAATCCTAAAACGACCTTACTTGTCCTAACTATATTGTACATGACTGAACTTGACGTAGAGAGAGAAAGAGAGAGAGAGAGAGAGAGAGAGAGTGAGAGAGAGAGAGAGAGAATGTGTGTGTAAGTGTATGTGTATGTGCGTAGGTAAATATTAATGAAAGAATGGAGAGAGAGAAAAGGAGGGAATTAAGCAGCAAGAAGGAGAGAAAAACAGAGTAAAGTGACTGAGAACAAACATAAAGAAACGTATACAGTAAAACCATATAGTAACAGAAGGACCACTTGGAAGGCTACTATTTACTCCTAACTGTGCCACAAAACACACACGGTACTCATATGTTTTGTTACTAGTCTGTTTCCTGGCAATACTTGGAGGATCAGTAGCCCTCCACTTTGATAGATAAATAAATAGACGTGTGATAGACGGATTTTTTATTAGCTAAACTATGATTTTGGAAGATGCAGG
>JAWZYT010003166.1:230000-293919 GCA_034508575.1 Petrolisthes manimaculis | reverse complement strand
GTAGTAGTAGTAGTAGTAGTAGTAGTAGTAGTAGTAGTAGTAGTAGTAGTAGTAGTAGTAGTAGTAGTAGTAGTAGTAGTAGTAGTAGTAGTAGTAGTAGTAGTAGTAGTAGTAGTAGTAGTAGTAGTAGTAGTAGTAGTAGTAGTAGTAGTAGTAGTAGTAGTAGTAGTAGTAGTAGTAGTAGTAGTAGTAGTAGTAGTAGTAGTAGTAGTAGTAGTAGTAGTAGTAGTAGTAGTAGTAGTAGTAGTAGTAGTAGTAGTAGTAGTAGTAGTAGTAGTAGTAGTAGTAGTAGTAGTAGTAGTAGTAGTAGTAGTAGTAGTAGTAGTAGTAGTAGTAGTAGTAGTAGTAGTAGTAGTAGTAGTAGTAGTAGTAGTAGTAGTAGTAGTAGTAGTAGTAGTAGTAGTAGTAGTAGTAGTAGTAGTAGTAGTAGTAGTAGTAGTAGTAGTAGTAGTAGTAGTAGTAGTAGTAGTAGTAGTAGTAGTAGTAGTAGTAGTAGTAGTAGTAGTAGTAGTAGTAGTAGTAGTAGTAGTAGTAGTAGTAGTAGTAGTAGTAGTAGTAGTAGTAGTAGTAGTAGTAGTAGTAGTAGTAGTAGTAGTAGTAGTAGTAGTAGTAGTAGTAGTAGTAGTAGTAGTAGTAGTAGTAGTAGTAGTAGTAGTAGTAGTAGTAGTAGTAGTAGTAGTAGTAGTAGTAGTAGTAGTAGTAGTAGTAGTAGTAGTAGTAGTAGTAGTAGTAGTAGTAGTAGTAGTAGTAGTAGTAGTAGTAGTAGTAGTAGTAGTAGTAGTAGTAGTAGTAGTAGTAGTAGTAGTAGTAGTAGTAGTAGTAGTAGTAGTAGTAGTAGTAGTAGTAGTAGTAGTAGTAGTAGTAGTAGTAGTAGTAGTAGTAGTAGTAGTAGTAGTAGTAGTAGTAGTAGTAGTAGTAGTAGTAGTAGTAGTAGTAGTAGTAGTAGTAGTAGTAGTAGTAGTAGTAGTAGTAGTAGTAGTAGTAGTAGTAGTAGTAGTAGTAGTAGTAGTAGTAGTAGTAGTAGTAGTAGTAGTAGTAGTAGTAGTAGTAGTAGTAGTAGTAGTAGTAGTAGTAGTAGTAGTAGTAGTAGTAGTAGTAGTAGTAGTAGTAGTAGTAGTAGTAGTAGTAGTAGTAGTAGTAGTAGTAGTAGTAGTAGTAGTAGTAGTAGTAGTAGTAGTAGTAGTAGTAGTAGTAGTAGTAGTAGTAGTAGTAGTAGTAGTAGTAGTAGTAGTAGTAGTAGTAGTAGTAGTAGTAGTAGTAGTAGTAGTAGTAGTAGTAGTAGTAGTAGTAGTAGTAGTAGTAGTAGTAGTAGTAGTAGTAGTAGTAGTAGTAGTAGTAGTAGTAGTAGTAGTAGTAGTAGTAGTAGTAGTAGTAGTAGTAGTAGTAGTAGTAGTAGTAGTAGTAGTAGTAGTAGTAGTAGTAGTAGTAGTAGTAGTAGTAGTAGTAGTAGTAGTAGTAGTAGTAGTAGTAGTAGTAGTAGTAGTAGTAGTAGTAGTAGTAGTAGTAGTAGTAGTAGTAGTAGTAGTAGTAGTAGTAGTAGTAGTAGTAGTAGTAGTAGTAGTAGTAGTAGTAGTAGTAGTAGTAGTAGTAGTAGTAGTAGTAGTAGTAGTAGTAGTAGTAGTAGTAGTAGTAGTAGTAGTAGTAGTAGTAGTAGTAGTAGTAGTAGTAGTAGTAGTAGTAGTAGTAGTAGTAGTAGTAGTAGTAGTAGTAGTAGTAGTAGTAGTAGTAGTAGTAGTAGTAGTAGTAGTAGTAGTAGTAGTAGTAGTAGTAGTAGTAGTAGTAGTAGTAGTAGTAGTAGTAGTAGTAGTAGTAGTAGTAGTAGTAGTAGTAGTAGTAGTAGTAGTAGTAGTAGTAGTAGTAGTAGTAGTAGTAGTAGTAGTAGTAGTAGTAGTAGTAGTAGTAGTAGTAGTAGTAGTAGTAGTAGTAGTAGTAGTAGTAGTAGTAGTAGTAGTAGTAGTAGTAGTAGTAGTAGTAGTAGTAGTAGTAGTAGTAGTAGTAGTAGTAGTAGTAGTAGTAGTAGTAGTAGTAGTAGTAGTAGTAGTAGTAGTAGTAGTAGTAGTAGTAGTAGTAGTAGTAGTAGTAGTAGTAGTAGTAGTAGTAGTAGTAGTAGTAGTAGTAGTAGTAGTAGTAGTAGTAGTAGTAGTAGTAGTAGTAGTAGTAGTAGTAGTAGTAGTAGTAGTAGTAGTAGTAGTAGTAGTAGTAGTAGTAGTAGTAGTAGTAGTAGTAGTAGTAGTAGTAGTAGTAGTAGTAGTAGTAGTAGTAGTAGTAGTAGTAGTAGTAGTAGTAGTAGTAGTAGTAGTAGTAGTAGTAGTAGTAGTAGTAGTAGTAGTAGTAGTAGTAGTAGTAGTAGTAGTAGTAGTAGTAGTAGTAGTAGTAGTAGTAGTAGTAGTAGTAGTAGTAGTAGTAGTAGTAGTAGTAGTAGTAGTAGTAGTAGTAGTAGTAGTAGTAGTAGTAGTAGTAGTAGTAGTAGTAGTAGTAGTAGTAGTAGTAGTAGTAGTAGTAGTAGTAGTAGTAGTAGTAGTAGTAGTAGTAGTAGTAGTAGTAGTAGTAGTAGTAGTAGTAGTAGTAGTAGTAGTAGTAGTAGTAGTAGTAGTAGTAGTAGTAGTAGTAGTAGTAGTAGTAGTAGTAGTAGTAGTAGTAGTAGTAGTAGTAGTAGTAGTAGTAGTAGTAGTAGTAGTAGTAGTAGTAGTAGTAGTAGTAGTAGTAGTAGTAGTAGTAGTAGTAGTAGTAGTAGTAGTAGTAGTAGTAGTAGTAGTAGTAGTAGTAGTAGTAGTAGTAGTAGTAGTAGTAGTAGTAGTAGTAGTAGTAGTAGTAGTAGTAGTAGTAGTAGTAGTAGTAGTAGTAGTAGTAGTAGTAGTAGTAGTAGTAGTAGTAGTAGTAGTAGTAGTAGTAGTAGGAGCATGGATGATTGTTCTTGTCCCAGTCTTTCTTTAATTATAAGTTTAGTATGGCGAAAAAACGCTATCTTGCCCTCTTCTTTAGCTTTCTTCATTAACGGGAGTTGCTTGTTTTAAATTTCGAGAGAGGCAGGGCAGAGATCTTCGTTTATATTGATTCCAGTTCCTTTTAGTTTCTTCGCATTTCTTATTACTGCTTCCCTTTCATTAAATTTTTCTAAGCGAACAATAACTGCTCGAGGACGTGAAGACAAAGATGGGGGCCTATTCTATGAGCTCGAATAATGTCTATAAGGGGCAGTTCAAGTTTGTCTTTGAATATTTTTGCCACACTAGATAAAGTTTGTTCCCAAGTATCATTACCTTTCTCTTCCAGAAGACCGGTTATCCGTAGGTTGTTGCGCCTATTATAGTCTTCCTGGTAATTCTGGCGTTGTTCCAGTACAACGATCCTTGATTGCAGGTCGTTGATCACCGTTTGTTTGTCACTGTCGGAGTTTCGAAGCTCACTTATGTCTTTCTTCAAGTCAAGGATTTCGGCTTGAGAGAATTCAACACTCTTGATTAGATCACTCACGGTACCTTTTGCAATTTTAATCCTTTCCTTGAGTTTATCAATCACTAATTCCATAGCCGACCGGATAGTATGTTCTTGGGCTTCTAATAACACTTTAACTGCGTTGATATCCATGGTTTGTTATGATCACTTGAGTCAGGTGTGTCAGGTGCGAGAGGAGCACACTAGAGGCACGTCTGATCGCTGTGAAGGCTGAAGTCAGTGTGTGTGTGTGTGTGTGTGTGGTGGGGGGGGGGGGGGGTGCAGGTGAGAGGGAACGGAAGGGGGGAGTGGTGTGTTGAAGGGGAGGGGGAGTGTGTTGAAGGAAGGAGAGGGGTATGTTAAAGTGAGGGAAGGTGAGGGGAGTGGGAGTGTGTTGAAGGATGGGGGCAGGGGGGGTATATTGAAGGAGGGGAGCAGGGCATGGGGGGAGTGTTAATGGTTGGGAAGGGATAGATTGTTGAAGCATGCATTGTTCTGAGTTCTGTTCATTAGGAGGTTACAGGTAAATAGAGAATAGAGACGAGGGGGTTATATCGAGTGCTATTCAATACTATATACATAACACGACACACCATGCAACCTTCCCCTTATAATTAGACACATCCTTTAGATACACCTCGTCAGTCTTTATTTCTTGTACTTCTTCATTCACACTCTCCTGACCCCCTTACGTCCCCTCAGATCAGATTCACATTTATGGGTGATAGTAAACTTTTATTAGATTGTTTCCCCCAAAGTTTGTCAGGAAACAGACCCAGAAGAAAAAGAAAAATAATGGTATCCTGTTGCCTGGAATAGTTTAGAGGAATAGGTTGTTCCAGATTTTCCACCCAAAACAATGTGCTATATATATACCCCCTTAACCATATGATTTATCTTGTATAGGCCAACTAACAGAGAAGGGATAAGGTCTATAATAACAAATTTTCATAGAGCTTCTAATCTGACCAAAATGATCAGTGAAGTTACTGTACTATACACTCACGTCAGATGTCGATATTTTTACTTTATGAAATATACATGTCATTCCCCACATACCTTCAACCCTACCATTGTTTTCTTCAGATAGCTTGAGGGTGAATATAAATATAACATTCACCACAAGAGAAAAATGCAATACCTAACAACCGGGTGAGGGAAAACAACAATGGCTTCCCCTTATTTAGTGTGACATGTGTCTGACCTTGGGAAGCGAAATTATCATACACTTATTCATACTAGGAATGTTGTGAGGGCCATACAGTTCTCGGGTTGGCTGGTATCACACTTTTGGTGAGAAAAAAACCCTGTATATGTAAACAATATAACACCTCTGTGGGAAAGTCTCAAGTCAGTTTACCCCAACGTGTGTTTCAGACAGGGTAGAGTCAACGGAATTACGGGACACACAACATTCATTCAACTACGGTACATTAAGTTTATGGTAAGTCGCTTTTTATATGACCCTCTTAGCAGCTGCTGACCCAACCTGCACTAGCCTGTAAATAATTTATTGTTGAACTCTGGAAACATCATTGGATATAATTTTATTAATTCATTACGTAGTTGGTGTTTTCGTCCACCTCAAGCTATGAGTAATTTGCCTACAGAATAATAGAAAATGGAGAAGTGCGCACAAATGTAAATATACTGATAAATCTCATGAGTATCTTGACTACACAATTTGGATGATAAATATAATCGGTAGAATATGGTCTGTCTAAGTAACTGTCCAACTGGATATTGTGTTACCTAAATATCCGGTGAACTGAAGCTGTTGAAGAGGATCACTAAAGGGTTACTAATCCCTGCAACACTACAAACACTAGAAAAAATCCCACCACCACATCTGTTTGTTTTAATGTATATATAGGGCTTAAAGGGGTACAGTATACGTAGACCCCCAAAGCACCCACAGCAAGCGACCCCTTCAACTTGGAAATCGACCAACAGTGTGAGAAGTAATTAGGAATCCAACGTCAAGTTTCAGTGGGTACATTGGGTCGATTCCATAGTGGTTTGTTTTGGTTTGTAAGCTCGCAAACGAAAGAATGTTTGTCGTGTAAATGCATTATGGGTGAATTATTTAATGAATTTGTTGAGTAATCTATACAGTGATTATTATTATCTAACTGTTGGATAGATATTGTGAATGTGGATACTCACCTTTTGGAAAATAATGACGCCTTAAAATTAGGGTTGGTGGGGGAGCTAACAAAAAAATACCACTGTGGAATCGACCCATTGTGTTGTTGTACAGAGCCGGTGCTATTTTGGAAGTAATTACATTCCGTGTTTGACGTCATTTATTCCCTGTTTGCAGTCGTTGGGTGTCAGTGTAGGTACAGACAGCAGGATGAGTTTAGGACAACATTGTTCCGGTTTCACCTTCATTAGAGGGCTACTTATAATAACTTACTTAATACTTACTTATATGAGTCACTTAGACACTCAGACTTACACCCGTCACATGATGCTCTAATACTGCTGACCTAAGCTTGAACAGGAAGAGTACGGGACTCACTGTCTGTGGGAACCAGTAACACGCCAGCATAAAGTGACGACACAAGTCAAGGGAAGCGCCCTAGTTTGCGCTCCTATAGCCTCAGTTAGCTACCGATAACCGACCCGATCACAGGTTACTCTAGCGTGTTATCTCTCTTTAAAGTTAGCTTCTTAGCCTAGCTTAAACCCGTGCAAGCTACATATTGTGACTCTGTATACTAACTCGTGTTATAAATAAAAAGTGAGTAAACTAGTTTAACCTTGTTGTATCTTCTCAAACCATAATAGTTATAGAAAACCTAATAATTAAAATCAAACTCCGAAGAGACAACAAAGACACTACAAAGACAAACCAGTCGCCAGCCACCCTACCTATATCGACTCATATGTTTGGAAGTAAGTAAGTCTTTCTTACACCAGAACATTTGGTGAACAGCGGTGGGATACGAAATAAATGGTTTATAATAAAAGAGAAAAACAAAGTTACAAAAGCAAGGAATCCGAGAAAAGAGCACAAAATAATAAAAGAGTAAAAAAAAAAAAGAGAAGTAAGTGAAGTTAAGCGAGACAGTGAAGAAGAGGTTACGAGAGTGAGAGCGAGAGGAGAGCAAGAGGTCACACTGGGTCAACCCATCTCAGCACCTCATAGCCACAACAAGCTAGCCTCTCTCGACCCCTCACAGTAGCCAATGGTGACGTCATCGACTCTGCCACCTTACACCACATGGTCGTGGCTATTACGTCATCGTTATACTCATTATCACTCTGCCAGCTGACTTAACCATACACACACACACTTCAGAGGAAGGACGTAGGTGTGGTTTGGTACGACATCACTACATCACTATACCTTCTATGCTTAACCATACAGTATAGTCAAAGGGAAGTGATAATCGAACTTCAACTTCATCTTACGGGATTATGACTCACAACTCAGTGCAACACAACTAAGGAAGGACGTTGGCCTGGTTATGGTACGTCATCGCGACTACAACTG
Source organism: Petrolisthes manimaculis (assembly GCA_034508575.1). Lineage (NCBI taxonomy): Eukaryota > Metazoa > Arthropoda > Malacostraca > Decapoda > Porcellanidae > Petrolisthes > Petrolisthes manimaculis. The sequence continues at coordinate 286,982 of JAWZYT010003166.1, read as the reverse complement.
AAATAATAACCTACTACAAACAACGTTTATTCCTATAATATGGTCAGTGCTAGGTACATATAATTATATATTACAAATATATAACACACATAATCCTACATCATCACACTAGGATATAATATTATATGTACACGTATTTAACAATATTTCCTCATTACACATTCTATGTATTCATAATTGTGAGTATTAATATGTGCGTATGCCTTCACGTATATATACAGATGTATTCTTGTTATTTTTCAAGCAAAAAGTGACAGGGAATGAGTGAAAGAATACGTATACTACCGCACTATAACTAACACTAGTTAAGCAAGCGAACACGTAGCTTGGCAATACTAACAAAGTAGTGAAAGCTTAGTTGATTCAACCGAGATAACTAATTAAAGTGTAAGTATTATGCAAAGTGCAACTTCTCTCTTGAGTAAATATTATTGCACTAGATTTAGACATACAAGGTAGAGAATTAACCACTAATATTCTTCCTACTAAATCTACATAATTAACTGACTCGTTACTAATAACCTACACCTGATAACACTTAGTAACTTCACCTAGTAACACGAGATCAGAACGTACTTATTCTACGGCTTCACAAACTAACACTTCATCAACAAAATAGCAATTAACACTTCATCATACACCGTGGCAACGAATAATAACTCTACAACAACAACAATGGCAACTAATAATAACACTTCATCTACTATTACTAACGGTTCATCCCAAACTCATGCAGTGAAATCAGTCACTTGGGGCATTGTAACTTATATTGTCCATTTTTTTCTTAAGGTTGTAATTTTCATGTGCATATTCCAGTTACTACAGACTACAAATGACAACATAAGCTTCATAAGTGGACATAGTAAACCAGACTTCATTGCTAGGACATTACTGACCGCAACTGCACTCACCCATCCAGATATCTTATTTAATTTTCTTCTGTGTTGTGAAAGCCTCATAGATGTTATCGGTAGGGGGCAGTTAGGCAGTCCACTAGCAGGGGTACACAGAATGGTTAGAAGTATAGTGAGTAATTGTGTAACAGTCAAACTAAGTAGGACTCTAGCGTTAGTAGGTTCGACTATTAGCAATGCTAAACAACTCTTGTGGGGGTCAGTGTGGTTGAACAAACAAGTAAATGTACCTAGAGCCCTACCTGTAGCTGTAAACACACACACAAACACTCAACCAAGCACTTCACACACACCACACAATACAAACTTCACACCACAGAGCGCGAAGAAGAAGCCTTATTGTATGATCTGTAGGAAATATGGACATAGCCTAGAAAAATGTTACTTTAATAAGAATAATCTCTCAAATGCCAAAAGTAAGGATAATAATAATAATAATAATAATAATGTAGTAAGTGAAAGTGACAACAAGCCAAGTAATCAGTTTTGCAATATTCATAACAGTGTGACACATAACACAGATAAATGTAGAGTAACGTTGAATGCCAGGTATGAAGTCAATAACAAATGTGCAAAAACAGGTAAAGATTTTAACAAACAAAACACTTCACATTAATTACATAATAAATAAATATACTTGTTGCTGCTTTGGGTAAAGTGGATATTCTTTCACTTCCTTGTAACATGGGGAATACAAATGTTTCTCTAGCTGTAGATACAGGAGCTTATGTCTCCTTTACTTTCTGAAGTAACATTTAAACGGCTGTTAAGGGAAAACCCTTAGTAACGATGGACTATACAGCCATCCGATTTAAAAATTTAACTACCTTATCTGGTAGTAGACTAGTCACTAAAGGAATAGTACAATTTCCTATCACACTTTCATTAAGTAGTCATACACTAGAATGTACCTTCTATAACTGTGAAAACTTCAGTTTACCAACTGATGGTCTATTGAGTTAAAAGAATTAATCGAACATAACCTTGACATTGCAATCTCACTACAGTCAATTATCTTTCAAGGTCGGCTGTACCCATGTTGACATGTTGACCTCTGAGTCATCAGTCACCAGCCAGCTGGGTGCAGGGGCACTCAAAGGAGAATGTGACTCACACATTAAACTGGCAGACACAGTCAAAAGTACTACTCAATTACCAAGTAAAGGGTTTGCTATCATTAAGGTACAAGTGAAAGGTGATAATTGAAGGAAATCAAACCATATCCTTAAGTGAAACATGTAGAATAATTAATGTCGGTATGTCCATAATTTCTCTGATGCAAGAAGACAACTTCATTGAAGCTCTAATTTTTAACAAGGTTTATCTGGCAGTGAACATTAAACCAGGTACTTATATAAGTGACTTTCTTGTGTTTATTAAACCCATAGAGTGGAAAAGGAATCTCCTCCCTTAGCCAACATACACATTGTTGATGAATTGCAATTTACGAAAACTACTAATGAATTAAGTGAGCATGTAAAAGTAAATGATTTTCCTTCACCTCGCACTCAGCTTTTACACACATTAGCAAATCACAGGTCGGCTATTGCCTTACCTGGTGAGCGGTTGGGGAAAACAACACTAGTAAAACATCATATAAAATTAACTGACACAGATCCAGTATATGTTAAAGCTTATAGATTACCTCATAGTCAGAGGCAAATAATGAATAAAATGGTGGATGATATGTCAAAAGAAGGAATAATTGAACCTTCAAACAGTCCTTATAACAGCCCATTATTTTTAGTAACTAAGAACACAGGTGATTTCCGTCCTGTTATAGATTTTAGGAAGATAAATGAGAAAACTGTCAAGGATACATGCCCATTACCTGTGCTTAATTAAAGATATCCTCAGGGAGATTGGGGAAAATAACCGAGTCTTTACTAGTCTTGACTTAGTGGATATTGGCAAGTAGAAGTAAATGACCAATCCAAACCTGCATACCCAGATGACTTAATTATTGTCAGCCTGATGTAAATTCACACCTTCAGAACTGGATAGAGTTTTTCAGCGACTGCAGGATGTTGGATTAAAGGTTAAGGCTGAAATAGAGTTTTTTGGGTCATAAAGTAAATAGTAAAGGAATTCACACTTTGGATTCCAAGATTAAAGCAGTAAAGGAATTTTCTCAACCTACTACAGTAAAGTAAATAAGGAGTTTCCTTGGATTAGGTTCATATAACAAGTCATTCATAATGAATTTTGCTAAAATAGCCAACCCACTAATAAGACTCCTGAAGAAAGATATCGAATTAAGTGGTCACAAACAGAGTAGGATAGCTTTGATCAGTTAAACTTAGCTTACATTCTACTCCTATCTTAAGTTACCCAGAACCTTCCGTTTTCTCTCTGTACTGAAGCATCAAACGATGGTTTACGCCCTGTCCTTATGCAGCATACCACAGAAGGATGTTGCAGGGCTTGTGTATATTCCAGTCGGGTGGTGAAGGATACAGAGAAGAAATATAGCGTCACGAATTTGGAAGCTATAGCGGTGGTTTGGGCCTTAAAGACCTTCAGGGAAATAATTCTAGGGTATCCTATCACCGTATACATGGTAAAGAAAAAAAAATTGACAGGTCAGTTAGCCAGATGGTATCTCAGAGTTTCAGCCTATAATTAAATATCTTCCGGGGCGTTTTAATAAAGTTGCAGATGCCTTATCTCGCAATAGATCAGCTGCTGCTGTCATTCCCACTAACAGTGATGTAGACTTCAATGTGGAATTTGTTAGAACTGAACAAAAGAAAGATAAATCTTGGGCAAGAGTCATTTATGCTTTGGTTCCAGGGGACGAAGAAACTAACCTACCGGAGTTACCCATTCCACTAACACAGTTTGAGGTAATAGATGACACTTTGTTCAGGAAACTTGAGAAACAGACTAACATTTCTTCACAAGTAGTAGTCCCTGATACACTAATTAAGACTGTACTAACACTAATGCATAATCATCCACAAACCGGATAACCGGATAGAGATCGCTGTATAGCGAAACTAGACTTTAAAATAAAAATAAATATTATTGGTTCACTCTCCGCATCGACGTGGAGAAACATATTAAGAATTGTGAATCGTGTCATGCTCATAAAGGTAATACAATGGGCCCAGCTCCAATTTTAAATTACCCAATACCTGAAAAACTTGGGATGTAACTGGTATAAATATGCTAAGCTTACCACACAAGCAAATTTAACGAAGGTAACTAATTTAATTTGTCAGTACACCACACCTAGGGTGATACTAACCGACAATGGTAAAGAAATTACTAATAATTGTTACGCAACATATGTGATCAATATCATATAAAGCAAACTTTTATAACAGCATATCATCCAGCAAGCAATCGCAAGATACTTGAAGTTTTGCGACAAATGGCTAATCCTATGCACGGATCATGGGAAGACTGGAATTCTTTACAGCTGCCTCCATTAAAGGTTCCATAAACTCATCAGTGGGCAAGTCCCCTCAACAGATTCTATTTAACAGACAAACGACTTCCATATCAAATCATTACTGGAAATTTTCCTCCAGCATATAATATGGATGACTACAAGTGTTTAATAACATCCATAAGGAAGTCAGGAATCACCTAAACGGTAGTAGGCAGGAGATGTTGATCAAACAGCATACTCAAGCTGTAAAGATAGATATTGCTGTAGGGGAAAATGTCATGATAAAATCCCCAGAAAGAGTATCAAAGTTAACTCCAAAGTTTGTTGGTCCTTATGAAATAATCGACATCACCATGGAAATAGAAATAAAATAAAAATAAAATGTATAAAAACGGGGAAGGTAGAAATAATGCATGTAGATAGGAGTAAACAGATAAACTTAAATGAACCATCTAAAATATAAACAGCACAAGCACAAGAAATACTAACCTCCACTCCCACATATCTGTCTCCAAACACACACACAGACAAAAACTAAGGTCTGCAACATAAACTAAATAATGACATTTATTTCAAATGGGAAACAAGATTCTATTACTGTTTTTGCTAGGTATAGCGCGTGTTACACTTGCCGAACAAACAGCAGTTACAGCCCAAGTACTGAAGCCAGGTGCGCTTCAGGTGCTTTGGTTGAAAATAGAGTAAAAGTCTTGATAGTGGAAGATTTAGTTACTGTACAACTGGAAGTTCACGGATTGCTAGAAATGCAAAAGATAATTTTAAACCTTGGACAACATGTATCAGACTTATACAGACATATAGAAACTGCTCATGCTCGTCGTCAGAGATGTGGCCTTTTTTTTTAATTTCATGGGTTTGTTGAGTAACCAGTTGTTGGGACAGCAATGGCCGATGATGTCATTGTCTTAGGTAAGAAACTAGGGGAGGTAACTACTGCCCTAGGACAACAGAAAAGAATTGTCATTCAAACTTAAGAAGCTCTGGCCGATGATGTCACTGTCTTGGGTAAGAAACCAGGGGGGGTAATTACTGCCCTAGGACAACAGAAAAGAATTGTCATTCAAACTTAAGAAGCTCTGGCCGATGATGTCACTGTCTTAGGTAAGAAACTAGGGGGGGTAATTACTACCCTAGGACAACAGAAAAGAATTGTCATTCGAACTTAAGAAGCTCGGCAACACCTACGACACAAACCCATGAAATAATTGAACGAACTAACTAACCAACTATCTTCTGTGGTAAACGAATTAATTGGAATAATACCTAACACTGAACTCATCCAATTAATTAGTGAGTACATAGCAGCCATTGACATAGCTGTTAAGAAACTTAATTATTTAAACGAAGTAGTCATAAGTGACTTGGTAGATACTGGATTGGGTAGAGTAAACTCGAAGTTGTTACCTCTATGGCAGTCGCAGGCAGCAGTGGAAATAGCTATAAAAATTTAAAAGCTTAACTCTATATTTACCCTATCTGACGTGGAATATTACTACTCTATCATTGGACTCATTCTAACTGAGACAAGATTCTATTACAGTTTTTGCTGGGTATAGCACTTGTTACACTTGCCCAACAAAAAGCAGTTACAGCCCAAGTACTTTGGCCAGGTATTTTGGTTGAACATAGAGGAAAAGTCTTAAATATTCCTTAAAAGTCAAAAACGTCAATTAATATTTGGGAATTACGACCATTTCCAATTAGAGTAAATAATACCCTGCTGGTTGTAGACAAGTCATACATAGTCTCATCTGAAGATTATACTGCCATAGACACTTTGGAAAAACATTCATTGGATGACTGTCGCACATCATACTTACCTTTGCATGTACTGTATGTCCTGCTTATCTGTTTACTTGGAATTTAGCAAACAAGGCACAGTGTGACCTTTCATTCATAATGCCAGACTCAACTCTTCCCACATCTTACTGTACTTTCAAAACTGTCAGTAATATTTCCTACCATGAGCACTTCAGTACTAACCACTATTACTACACAAACAGAGAATAAGTGTGATATTATTTAGCAATGGTAAGTCCAACACGTTTGGGTGGATGGTTATTATATGGCTCAGGGTCATTGTGAGATTAGAAATGAACATTTTTCTTAACTTACCTACTCATCACCATAAAGCTTTTTTGTGTCCACACTTTCTACAGAATTAATGTCAGAGTTAACCTTGTAGAAAACACCTCTATAGATAACATAATTTTTTTTTTAGATAAAATAAAGATCCTTCAATTTTTAATAGACTCAAAGTTTACCTCAAAGTTGAATAATTTGTTACCTTTACATTTCTTAAGAGAAGTTGTATTACCTCTACACATCATACCTGCACTAATGTTAATTGTTGTACTATTGTATTTAGCTGGTGTATACGGAAGGTGTACGCTTAGTACCAACAATTATTAGCTCGCGAACGGCAAAGACAAGTGTCACAAGGTAATGAGGATACAAATGTATAGGCTAATTACACACCACTACACATTTAGATAGGATGTATTTACCCATAATGTATATTGGACATGTAATATTAATTATTATCTGTAGAAATAATAAAGTACATCTACAGACTGCATGTATTCCAATAATAATAATATCTATATATTTAAATTTTAAGTTTAATAGGGAAAATATTAATAATCAACCTGGAAAGATATGCCAGAAGATAATAATACCCTTATATAACAACATGTAATTTATTATAAATGTTCCTTCGAGGGCGAAGGATGGTAGTGGCCAAGCATTGTTCCGGTTTCACCTTCATTAGAGGGCTACTTATAATAACTTACTTAATACTTACTTATATGAGTCACTTAGACATTCAGACTTACACCCGTCACATGATGCTCTAATACTGCTGACCTAAGCTTGAACAGGAAGAGTACGGGACTCACTGTCTGTGGGAACCAGTAACACGCCAGCATAAAGTGACGACACAAGTCAAGGGAAGCGCCCTAGTTTGCGCTCCTATAGCCTCAGTTAGCTACCGATAACCGACCCGATCACAGGTTACTCTAGCGTGTTATCTCTCTTTAAAGTTAGCTTCTTAGCCTAGCTTAAACCCGTGCAAGCTACATTTTGTGACTCTGTATACTAACTCGTGTTATAAATAAAAAGTGAGTAAACTACTTTAACCTTGTTGTATCATCTCAAACCATAATAGTTATAGAAAACCTAATAATTAAAATCAAACTCCGAAGAGACAACAAAGACACTACAAAGACAAACCAGTCGCCAGCCACCCTACCTATATCGACTCATATGTTTGGAAGTACACTCACGTCAGATGTCGATATTTTTACTTTATGAAATATATATGTCATTCCCCACATACCTTCAACCCTACCATTGTTTTCTTCAGATAGCTTGAGGGTGAATATAAATATAACATTCACCACAAGAGAAAAATGCAATACCTAACAACCGGGTGAGGGAAAACAACAATGGCTTCCCCTTATTTAGTGTGACATGTGTCTGACCTTGGGAAGCGAAATTATCATACACTTATTCATACTAGGAATGTTGTGAGGGCCATACAGTTCTCGGGTTGGCTGGTATCACACTTTTGGTGAGAAAAAAACCCTGTATATGTAAACAATATAACACCTCTGTGGGAAAGTCTCAAGTCAGTTTACCCCAACGTGTGTTTCAGACAGGGTAGAGTCAACGGAATTACGGGACACACAACATTCATTCAACTACGGTACATTAAGTTTATGGTAAGTCGCTTTTTATATGACCCTCTTAGCAGCTGCTGACCCAACCTGCACTAGCCTGTAAATAATTTATTGTTGAACTCTGAAAACATCATTGGATATAATTTTATTAATTCATTACGTAGTTGGTGTTTTCGTCCACCTCAAGCTATGAGTAATTTGCCTACAGTATAATAGAAAATGGAGAAGTGCGCACAAATGTAAATATACTGATAAATCTCATGAGTATCTTGACTACACAATTTGGATGATAAATAAAATCGGTAGAATATGGTCTGTCTAAGTAACTGTCCAACTGGATATTGTGTTACCTAAATATCCGGTGAACTGAAGCTGTTGAAGAGGATCACTAAAGGGTTACTAATCCCTGCAACACTACAAACAGTAGAAAAAATCCCACCACCACATCTGTTTGTTTTAATGTATATATAGGGCTTAGGGATGAAAGACTGAGAAAAGATGTGTTGGATGCAAGAGTGGTAAGAGGCATGTTCCAGTGCTCTGACCACTATGCGGTGTTGGCGAGAATTAGGGTCCGGGCAAAGTGGGAGTATGGTAGGAAGGATAGAGGGGGGAATGAAAGTGTGAGAAGTAATTAGGAATCCAACGTCAAGTTTCAGTGGGTACATTGGGTCGATTCCATAGTGGTTTGTTTTGGTTTGTAAGCTCGCAAACGAAAGAATGTTTGTCGTGTAAATGCATTATGGGTGAATTATTTAATGAATTTGTTGAGTAATCTATACAGTGATTATTATTATCTAACTGTTGGATAGATATTGTGAATGTGGATACTCACCTTTTGGAAAATAATGACGCCTTAAAATTAGGGTTGGTTGGGGAGCTAACAAAAAAATACCACTGTGGAGTCGACCCATTGTGTTGTTGTACAGAGCCGGTGCTGTTTTGGAAGTAATTACATTCCGTGTTTGACGTCATTTATTCCCTGTTTGCAGTCGTTGGGTGTCAGTGTAGGTACAGACAGCAGGATGAGTTTAGGACAACATCATTCTCGGGTTGTGTTATGGTGGTAATGGTTGTGATGGTGATGGTGATGAACGTTCTCTGTAGTGAGTATATATAATGAACAGTATATTTACGGTATATGTAATGAACAGTATATTTACGGTATATGTAATTAACAGTATATTTACAGTATATGTAATTAACAGTATATTTACGGTATATATAATTAACAGTATATGTAATGAACAGTATATATAATTAACAGTATATGTAATGAACAGTATATTTACAGTATATATAATCAACAGTATATTTACATTATATATAATTAACAGTATATTTACATTATATATAATTAACAGTATATTTACAGTATATATAATTAACAGTATATTTACATTATATACATTAACAGTATATTTACAGTATATATAATTAACAGTATATTAACAGTATATATAATTAACAGTATATTTACAGTATATATAATTAATTAACAGTATATATAATTAACAGTATATTTACAGTATATATAATTAACAGTATATTAACAGTATATATAATTAACAGTATATTTACATTATATACATTAACAGTATATTTACATTATATACATTAACAGTAGGCTACATATTATAGTATTGATGTAAATATTTATATTGGTACCACTAATAACAAAGACAACACTCAAAACTATAGACATCAAAGACAGAGAGAACATTCGACACCACATCAGGTTCATCATTTAAATTAGTGTAGATAAACTGTAGTTACACCTGGTGAAATGTACATAATTATATACAATGGTCATGCCAGGAAATAGTGGTTTGACTGTTGTTAAAAAATACAATTCCTTCATCGTTATTTAGTGAGTCTGAACTTTACTATCCCTACTGTGCTGGAATTCAAGTCCTCAGTGTTATATTCTTCCACACACTAACTTTCACATTACATATTCCCATTGTAGTCGTTTTAAAGTATGAAAGAAAACGAAGGTGCTGGGAGGATAAAAGTTCGAGTGAGAAAGAATAAACAGATTGAATTACTCAATATGACGACAAGAAAAGTATATTTTTTCTTGTACTGTTCTTATGTGTAATTTGATTTCAGGGACTCTAGTGTATCCAGAAACCTGTGAGGAGACGTATGAGGCTGTGTTTGCCTGTAATGGTCGGGTCTATACAATAACAGGTGTAGGTTCCAGAAAGCACAGTGTCGCGACCCACAACTCACAGTCATCAACACTGGTGGATGTTCAGGTAAGATGTACAGTTGGACACAAGAATGGGTGGTACAGCCCAGGTGAAAGATACTTGTCCCATTTGCGTAACCATGCAGTGTCTATTATCAAGTACTTGCTTTTCAGCTCCAGCCTAAACCAAGAGCTCTAGGTCTTATCCGAATTATTGTTCTTGTTCTTGTTCTTCTTGGGGCGACCACTTCTTAAAAGGGGTTCAACCAATATTTAAGAGGTTCAACCGAGAGGGGGTTCAACCGAGAGGGGGTTCAACCGAGGGGTTCACCCTCAATAAAAAGGGTTCATTTTCAAAATTTCAATATCACCATATGAATACGAAAATCCAGATAAAACATAATTAATATTTTTGATACCTTTACATATGGATATTTTATTATTTCACTTGAATCATTAAGAGCCGGAGCTTTTGAAGGGTTTTCCTTCTTTTACTTGTTATTATCATCCTCAATACTGACTTCTGCCCCTGATGTCTCCTATTTAGCACTAAGGAACATGATATTGGCAGAAATTGACCATCTTTCACTTGGGCTGTACCACCCATTCATGTGTCCAACTGTACTTTATAAATTCCAATCGACATAAGAGGAAACTTAGGTATGAATTGTTTTCCTGGACACTCTTGTATGTTTAGAGAGAGCATTCTGTGACCGCCGATCGATGGAGGTTAAGATAAAGAAATGAATGTCATTTACACTAGAACATTTTTCGAGAGTGATAATGGATGTGAGGGACTTTTACAAGGTTCAAATCATTTTACTTATAATAGATTTATAATATAGTTACTTATAATTGAATATTGTATATGGCGAAGATGTACCGTTCTGAGTAGTCTATAAAAACATATTATTTCTCGTGTCGTCAGTTACACAATTAAATATATTATGGTTACGATATTCACTTTCGCTCACACAAAGACAGGAGTTTGTGTTGGTATGTTGAATTATCATCTATACTGTATTTTAAATGTGGTGATTTAATTGCTCCGGCTAAATTATTCCTCACCTCCTCCCTGCTAGAGAGACACATGTGCGAGGAAGGGACAAGGTGGCCTGATGACTGTAACCCCTGCACCTGTCACCATGGTCTTGTTACCTGTACGGAGATGGCCTGCGTTAAGGGAATTGAGTCGTAAAGGGATCGTATAGTTTTGGTACATTGAAGCGCCTTGATTGCTCCAAATTATGCCAGGAAACAGGACCACGTTAACAATAATACTGGTGTCCTGTTGCCTGGAATAGTCAGGAGGAAGCAGTTGCTCCAAATTTACCAGTACTATAAAAAAAAAACTTAAATGAATTAATCAAACATCCAGCAGAAAGATGAAGAGCCAGATTAGAGACTAAAAAACTAATGTCAACATGGAACAAATTTACAGTAAGAAAGGATGTATTGATATGTACTGCTAAAGAATGTTGTTTATCAAAAGGGGAGCCAGAGTGCCCAGACACGTGTGAGGAGACGTTTGAGCCTGTGTGTGTGCCAGTGACGGTCGTGTCTTCAATAACATGTGTAGGTTCAAGCAAGCCCAATGCTGCAACTCAGATCTCACAGTCCAGAACACAGGAATATGTTCAGGTAATACGTACTACAGTATCATAGTGTATACTGATGAATGCTCGGATAAGGTGCGACACATGACAACGATGAATAATTAGGTGTTTTATTATGTTGCTGATAGCTGAATGGCATTACCGTTTTAACGTGTAGTAATTCTTAATGCAGTTGATGTGATGTGTAGAAATGTTTTGTACCTGTCACGGAATATCTGCTGGCATGTTTTTAGTCGACGTAACTAGGTTTCCTTCACTCACCAAACTTAATAATGGAATATGACGTTCAATTTCCTTTACAACACATGCGATTTATTTGCCTTATTGTATCTTGTGTGTTTTACTGCTATGAAGTATCACCTACATCAATATTGTGCTTACCAAACTGTTGTGGGTAGCTATTACTTCCCTTAACAGAGACAAATATGTGTGAGGAAGGAACGACGTGGAATATGGATTGCAACAGATGCGGCTGTTCAAACGGACGTGCTCTATGTACTCAAATGGTTTGTGGTAAGTTCAACTACATCTCAGATCGTATTTCACTTAAAGGAACTACAGTGGATTCTAATAAACTATTTTATTCATATTTAGTTACAGATTATTTATATCATGAAAACTGGAAGATCACACTATTTGATTCTGAAACCATCGTTTCTCAAACATGGATCTGACTTCAAATTCACTCCATTATTACATTGTTGAAAACAACATTACGAGTCTGTTACCTTGATGTCCCTCCCGACAGAATGATCTGTGGTCCAGTAGCTGCCTCTGCCACCCAACAGTTCCACCTTCATCTAACACACAACATCAGTGGTCAGGACTGATGACAAAGGAAGCCTAGATTTGTATCCTAGATTCATTCAGGAATAAGTCAAATGAGTTATACAAATTTCCGATTTCCTCTGTACCTTTGTAGCCATTACATACTGAGCTAATAGGAGAATTTTCTTCCTATCCTTTGGTCTGTGAAAGGTTACAAACCTTAAGAAATAATAATTAATTTATTAAAGAGGGTATTGTTTTTATTCTTTGGGATAAACTTTAACAAATTAGTTTGCCTTTTGATTGACTTGGAGCAAATTATTTGTAACATTCTAATTGACATTCTAATGATGTTCAGTTGATGTTTTCTATGAAATAGATAACTTTAATAGCTTGACACTGTAATGTAATATACAGTAGGTAGAAAATGGTGATATATATTTTATATTGGTGTATTATGGATGACAATATTGTTAACTCAGATTATGATTTCCATTAAAGCACAAAGCTAATGACTTTATATATCTTACACGGCTAACCTTTAACCTTTACCTTGCTCGTATCTTGTAACGTTTAGAATATCAGTAACTTAATAGCTTTTGCAAAGATATAGTATATCACCACTATAATGAAAAACGTTGAAATTAATCTAATGTTGATAAACATATACTTTGACTTCGGAAGTTCCAGGATAAAAATAGGTAAATGTAATTTTTGGATAGTTACGAATTTTCAGGAAGAATTTACTTTCTGTCACGTAATTAATTACTGGTTATTTAAATAGCGCATGTAATGGTAAAGGGGATAGGGTTTGCTAAAATCTATTACATATTCCAACCATAAGAATAAGTTACAGATTGCATTTCATAAAATTTTGATAAACAATAAATTGTCCTAATTGTTACTGCTTCCTGAACAACAAAACCCAAGCAGACCAAACCTCGTTACCGGTTGGATTTATTGTACTAGAACCAACTTCCTTCTGCTATTGCTTTATCTGTCAATGTTTTCTTGAACGGGCATCGAGGAAAGGATATTATTTATGAAGCAGTCACGTGCAATGGTTCGTACACTTTCCTTATTATGAATTAGGTTGGGCCTTGGAAGGAATATCATAATAAACAACAATACAGAAGAATAATTGTAGGAATCGTATCATGTGGCTGGTTAATTGGACATTGCTCTTCAAAAGATAAAAGTAACAGAGTGGGAACCTCGGCATGTAATGACAGAAAGAGTCAACAGATACAATAAATAAAAATACGAGTAGCCTACTGTATAGTGACGAGACAGAATTGAAAATTATTGGAGGAATCTATAGGTTAGTTGACTCTTTTGTAGCATTCTATCAATTGGATTAAGCACTCTTAAACCGTTGGTTATATAAAGCAATATGTTTGTCAATATTCCATTACATACTGTAACACCCCATTTGTTTTATGTATGTTATTTAAGATGTTTTTAATTATAATGTATAATCACGAACTTCACTCTCCTGTAATACCAGCATTTTCACTGGTAACTTACTTAGAAAATTGATTAAGATAGGCAGGGTACTAAAGTAGTCCCCAAAGAGAAGACAAGCCATTTTCTGTGGCGGAATAAATGTGTGTGCTGTAAATTAGAATTGTATTATATGTGACTGAGGATAGAGATAATGAATTGGAACGTTAAGGATATTAGTTAATCATAAAATGTAACTAGGGAATACACCTGGGAGGGGGAAATTAGTGGAAATATAAAAATGTAGGTCATTAGGGACTAGTTTTTCACGAGTAGATGCCCCACAACTACAGAGACGAAGTGAGAAGGAAGTGAAGCAGTTGCTCACAATCAGTCTCTCTTCGTCTCCCGTGGTGAAAAGGTAACTCGACTGGATTAGTACTACAACAGTGAATACAGTGTTAATATTGAAGTAGAGTATGTATATACATTTAATAAGGTTATTAATGGAGTCTCTCTTCGTCTCCCGTGGTGAAAAGCCATATAGCACAATTCCCAGAATAGCTAGAACATTGGGTGTAGGAGAATAATAATAATAATTTGAGATTGCTGGCATGGCAAAGTAGAAAACCACAGAGTATCATATTTGTTTCGGCCATATATTTTTTTTTATTGATAATTTCTATGTATGTGTATGTTATTTTTTTTTAGTTACGAAGTGAAGTGAATTATTTTTGTTTGTTTGTTGTTTAGCTCTGTCACTAGCGAGACGCGGGATTTGTCCCCGTTCTAGTGTCAGCGGGGGTAGGATTGGGGAGATTGGGGATTTAGGGAGGGATATAAATATATTTGGTTTTTTATTCATGAATGTAAATAATAAACTAGTTTATAATTGGTTGAGTATCTGTCACCGATACCGTATACTATACAAATAGACTGTGTCTCTACTTAGACATTTTTGACTTGATTTAAGACATTGATCGAACCCCCGTTAGAGTAATTCTGGGTTGCTTACGCACGTGCTTGGGGATCAGGCTACGTTACCCACCCAGTGTGTGATAACTTGGTTCCTGTGGTCAACCTGTGGTCTGGTGATGGCAGGGTTACTGACGAGGAACTGGACTTGCCTTTGTATGATTTTTTTTTATGTTATTCGCAAGGCAAGTTCGGTCCTCAGTCCTTTTTTTTCCCAGACCGGGTTGATCCAGTATAAGGATAGAATATCATACACTGGTGTGTCATTTTTTTTTATTGTAAAAGGCCGTGCTTTTGTTTCCTCCTCCAGTAAAGTAAGGGGGATAAAAATAGCAGCGTTACAATACTATCACAGTTTTACTTAATATATGACTGACTACAAACTCTTTGAGCTACAGGAATATTATATAGATTGTTTAAATGGTAAGATGAAACTTTCAAGTAAATACATCTGTTGTATTATTCCTGGAAGATACTGTATTTAATGTGCATATTTAACTTGTACAGTACATATTGAATATGTAACTGTTCCTTGTCCATTAAGACACCTTCATGGATCTCACAATATTAAAAGTAGGCCAACTCACAACAGAAAACAATCAAAATAGACTACCGATATTCCAATCCTTCCTACTAAACAGATCCTTCCACTGACACTATACCTTCTGATAGTTTGTTCCATGGCACAGTGTGGAGGCAGCACAGTCATGAGCACTAATAAGTAGCCAGGTGTGCTGCTTCGAATACCTAGAGACAGTAATCAAATACACAATAAGATCTCCATTGGAATTAGTTCATTAGTAAATTGAACTGTTCGAAGCATCAACCAAAGCTGTATACTTATTAGTGGTCGTGACTGTACATCCAGACAGTCGGTATAGAGGGCTTTCTGTGACGTTACGACGCTTCGCTTTTGTTTCAAGGGATATACTGGCTGCCATATTGGAGGGCTGTTTGAATGTAAACATTGATCATTGGACCTAACTTTGTATGCAATGGAAGGCCCTTCTTCATTCCGTGTTCTCAGTCAGTATACAAGAACGCTTGACAGTGAAGCTAAGGTCCGTTATATTGAAAAGATAAGTGCTTTTGGTGGGAATAACCCTTATATAACAGAGGAAAATGGTCGTCCTTTGGTGGAACTGTCCGCGAGTGAGCTACCAGACACTGCATACCATGATATTTACATATATTTTCAAACCTTTTTTCTGTCTACTGTAGGCCTAAGGATGGTTCTTGAAACTACCACTAGCCTTATTACTCTGTACCCACTCCAACATCTATGGCAGTATATGTTCCTGAAAATGTGTAGGCAAGACATGTCCTCTTCACCCTCTACTATTATGCCTGCTCCCACTTACTCTATACTATATAAAATAAGGAATAACAATACAACTCTGTGTACATAATGTGTTTATTTATTCATTAACAATATAAGAGATCTGTCTCTTCTCAAAGGTTTCCATCGCCTGATGTCTCTGATGTCGCTTGTGATTTGGTGTGTGGTGGAAAATGGATGGTACAAGGTCCGGTGAGAGTGGATTGGATGTCTCTATGACCTGAAATTGTGAAGAATATTTAGAGACAATCCTTTGCTAGAGCATATAAGTGTATGTAACATTTAATCGAGTCTGATATCCATTTGTGATGGAAATTACTTGTGTTCTGGTTCCCAGGTCACTTGCCCCTACTCAAACCAGCACTAGGCCTAACCTAACCCAAGATATGCAGAATACTGCATACAGTACTCTGCTCATGCTCACCCAATAAGTAAAATATATTATGTGATTATATAAAAGTGATACTGCTAATGAGTTTTATACCTTTACCTACTGTCCCTGCTGCATAACTAGTTATTTATAACCATAACCAACAAACAATTCATTCAAAGCACCAAATAATTTCTAAGTTTAACTTTCTAGTTTCTTACATTATTCACTCTAACGTTACCTGACCTCATAATAGCCCCCTTCCAAAAATATATACAGATTTTCCAACCAATATAATCACCAGGTGCATTCAAAGCACATCATATTCTATCAAAATATAATAAGTGATCACTACAGAGGCGGGTGTAAGGAGTTGGTTGCCATCCATCTCTCTTCACAGCAGCTATCCATTTTTCTAGCTGTTACTGGTTAGCTGGAAATTGTTAAAATGACACAGAACCCATCCCTGCCCTATTCCTGCAACCAACTGCACAACAGCTAAGCACCATGCTTATTGAGAAGACGATAATAGAGAGGAGGTCCTTAAATATGTGCCCTCCAATATGGCGGCCGCTAGCGGGTTTGTTTACTTTGATCAGCTGATAGCAGTTGCTGACGTCGCGTGAAACTCCATCCCAATAAGGCTTGTACCCAGTCCCTCTCCCGCCCGCCCCCCCCCCCCCCCAAAAAAAAAAAATAATAATAATAAAAGAGTATAAGGGAAACAAACAGTACAAAAATTCCATACGCCCATCAAAGGTTTGTATATATTAATTGGAGGTTGTTTGTCACATTCAGGTCTCCTCAAATATTGCCTGAATCACTAACGCAGTAAAAAATAATAATAATTAAAAACAAAATAGCTGTTAATTAAAAGTGTCCCCCATTTTGAACTTATTCAGTGATAATAATAATCAATATATACCAACCTACCATACTGTACATCTGAGCTCGTAAATTCGCCACCACGTACACGTACAGTCGCGAACCAAAGATTTGCACCCCCCTTGGCTGGCAGGAAGGCAAAGACAGTGTTAAAGATATGTTGAACGATGGGACAAACTGATGTATCAGGTTGGTAATGAGACAGTGTGATGTTTATTGTATCAGGTTGGTAACGGGACAGTGTGATGTTCATTTTCCATGACTTTCGGTTTGTGGTTTGTGAAAATCAACCTCACACTGTTTCGTTACCAACTCGAAACACCAGTTTGTCCGATCGTTCAGCATATCTTTAACACTGTCTTCGCCTTCCTGCCAGCCAAGGGGGGTACGAAACTTTGGTTCGCGACTGTACAGCCGGTTCCACTGCCGAGAGGGCCCCTGCAGTGTTGTCAGCGTTCCCTCTCCCAGTCGTGAACAACACACTTCAGTCCGAGATACACATCTGAAGCACTCACTAGTGAAAGAGAGATGGATATGGTGGTTGGCAGGCTTGTATGATGAGCGAAACGAATAACAATGAAACAATAATGTGTATGTAAGGAATTGTGTGTTCATGCGGATGTAACATAGGCACCAAGTGATTCCTGATGTATTAATTTCCTATATTTCATGGTGTAGAATGTTACATTGTACAGTATTGCTCGATAAATCAGTTGCTGATTTACTATTAAGATGATAAATGGATCATATCATGATATGAGAACATATTTCATGCACGTTTGGCCAGTTTATAGATGTCATGATAATATTGATATAATAGGTATCAGAGCCATTTTCCTTGCCCCTGTATCAAACTCAGTAATCTGATATTTGTGAACAACATTCTCTAACTTAATGACTTCGTTAACACTTGAGGAATAATTACATAAGAACTGAGGATATTAAATAATCGAAGTGACGGCACCATGAACTATCAATCATCTGGCCTCTTTAATGATTACAATCGTATACTAGATAATTTTGTTTCCAGGCATCGTTTGGTGGAATCAGTGGTCCTCCAATGTGGCCACAAGAGACTAACCCGATAATATAACCTAATTTATAATGTTTACGTATATGTACAGTCGGCGGCAAAAGTCCTGTCGCCTCACCTGCTTCACCGAGACAGACAGAGTTCATGGAATCGAGAAATACGCACGTTTTCTACATCTAATAATCCCGAGTCTTTGAACATAGCATGCCTCGGTGAAGCAAGTGAGGCGACAGGACTTTTGCCGCCGACTGTACAGTATGTATATATATATATGTATGTATCCTGCAGGTGACGGTCGTTAGCTTCTGTTATGCATTTATTGAGGCATGTCACCCTAACTAACCTGACCTAACCAGCCTCTGCAGCTCCCCTTTACTCCCTCCCCTCGGTGTTGATGTCAGGAGTCACACCCGTAGTGTTAAATAAATTGAGGACCCTTACTGAAGCTCTATGAACCCTCCAAATAATCCAGGCCACAAAATGCTTCAGTGTTTCGAATAGGCAATCTGTTGCCTGGAGTAGTTTGGAGGGTTCACAGAGCTCCAGTAAGGGCCCTCAAATGTTTTAAAACTACAGGTGTCAGGCAATGTTTGGTTGTTGTGACTGTGTATGGGTTGGATAATTGGTTGACTCTGGCTATTCTTTGCTTGTTTGTATACAGCCTCGGGTAGCAAGTAATTCATTATTTACCCTTCCCCTTCAATACTGGTGGATGAAGTTAACTTGAATCAGAAAGGTGGCTCGTTATGTGTCCTGGCTAATAGCAAGAACGAACCTGTAATAAGGGTCAACTTTGCCACAACATTTTGAGATGAGTTGAGCAATTGAGATAATAAGAAGACTTTTTAGGCTTTTTTATTTATTTATTTATTTATCTGTTCGTGTGTTTGTTTATGGTCTAGCGTCCACAGGTTTAGCCGTATGATGTTCATTTTTTTTTCATTGATAGATATTTATCATAACACAAAATGATTAACTTTATGGCAAAATCGGTCGAAGGTCAAGGTCACAAAAAAATAAAGTTAGCAAAGGGCGAGTGTTCGCTGTGGCGGCGGAAATTATCTTTATTAAGGGGCAATGTTGGCATCGAATGGAATGATGTCTTGTTTTGTTGTAAATGCTGAAATGCTCTCAGTGTCTTTTCTCACTCATTTTGGCTACATATATTATACTTTTCCAGACTGTACAGCCATGGCTGAAAGTCAATGAGCAGGGGGTGATGCAAAGCCACGGCCAACACTTGGCAGAGAGCCGAAACAAGATTAGTTTCCACACCTGTGACTGTGGTGGCTCGCATCTGAAGGAATTGTTATAGATATGTTGTTTTCGCACATTTTTTGTTTTTATAATTAAAAGAGATATATGTACACCCTGTTCGTGGATTTTCAGCCATGGCTGTACATTAATCTAATTTAGTTGTTTTTTGGTCCAGCAATCTACTGCGATTGAATTGTGATAATCGATGTGTTTTTCGTTGTAGAAATGTAGTTGGTGTGTAAACATGAAGTCCGGGTATTAAATATGTGTGATGTATTTATATAAACTGCAGGCATCGCCTTCTAAAGATAGAATTTTCATCATGACTGACAGTTGGCACCACGTGATAAGTTATTGTTTACATTGTGTCGAGGCAGTGGTATATATAGACGCTGTGGGGTGGCATTGTTTCTAGTCTTCCCTCAGTTGTGTTGGAATTAAGACACAGCCAGGTGAGGGGTTCATATCCTTTTCTCACAGTTTAATCTTACACATTAGTGCATGGGGCCTTTGAAGTTCAGCCTGAAACTCCGAAGCATACCTAGAGAGATAGTTAGGCCCGTACTAAAAGTCAGGAAGGTCGAGGGTGGAAGGTACAGGGGAAGGCATTAGTGTACCAATAGTCAGAGCCGTTATTGGAACGAAGGTCTATAGGAAGGTCGAAGGCAAGGCAAGGGTATACCAGTGTCTTCTCTCTGACCTTCAACAATTATTTCCAAACTTATACAAAACTACTGTGAGAAAATAGATATGATGAACTGAAAACAACATATGATAATGTATGGACAGGTGTTAAGTCGATAATTTTGTTCCGGAGAATATGTGTGAGATATTTATAACACTTACGAATTCCACCATGAGTTTGGATAATGTCGGGAAGGAGGTTTTTCTTGTCATTGAATGATTGTCATCTGACAGTTTTCAAAGTCATATTTTCATGATAATACAAATGTTGTAGAGTGAGCACATCATCTAAGACTATGAAAGATGAAATAGAGGAGGTGAAAGGAATATAATAATATTATCATTATTATTAGCTAATTGGCTACCCTCCCGCTCTACACTCAGCCCAGCCCCACCCCCTCCTCCTCCTTACCCTCCACCCGTTACTTGAATTATTTTTGTCTATTCTTTAATTTTATAATAATACTTTGCTGTACTAAGTAATTTACACAGCATACATGTATATAACAAAATTATAATGCTGTTTTACACAAATTGAGAGCCATTGTGTATTCATTTACAATAATATTGGCAATACAGATCATCTATATATATTAACGGTCATCGTATTTTACCTTCAGTTGTATAAAAACATAGGAGGGAGAGGTCGTTATCCTACTCTCCTGCTTCAATATGCTGTTATATTTCCTGTATTATTTGAGTAGTTATTGACATGGTTCTCTATATGTATAGAAAAGTATTATAATATTGTTATTTACATTTATATAGTGTAAATTACACTGTATTATTATAAAAAATAAGCAATATACGATATATTATTCAAGTTAGGGGAGTAAGGTAAGGAGGGGGAGGGAGTGAGCTGGTAGGAACAGCCAGGATAAATGACTAGTGGTAAGGATTGAAGGTCAATGCGAGGGTATTACCTTCGACCCTGGTGATGGTCGAAGGTAATACCCTCGCATAGACCTTCCTGACTCTTAGTACGGGCGTTAGTGTTTATCATCCTTCCTGATTCTCATTACATAAATACCATGGACCAATAACCGTATAATCTGTCAGTTATTTATATTTGACAGCATCAACTCATCTCATCTTTACAGGAGTTGTTGCCAGCTTGGAGCAGAAGGATGCATCGTGGTCTGGGCCTAGTGTTGGTGATGGTGCTGACGATGGCGGGGGTTTATCCTTCTGAGGCTTTATTTAACTGGCGTTGTAATTTCATGATGGGATTTCTCATGTTGCATTAAGGGGGAAGTTTTGTGTTGGTAAATCTGGAGCAATCGAATCCTCCAAACTATTCCAAGCAACAACAGAACACTATTATTTTTGCTCTTCTGGTCCTGTTTCCTGGCATAATTTGGAGGAATCATGGCACTCCAATGTACCAAAAAAGAATTTCCACCTTAAAAAATTGTCGTGCATCTATTGTATATTCCATTTTTATATTTTTTTCGTATACTATTCCTTCATGCTGCTGCTGTTATTTATACTACATTTTACCATTTTTCTTTCTACAGTATGTCCTTCGTTCATGCTATCCCACTTTCGTCCTCGTCCTACAAGGTCTTACAGGCCTAGGGCGGTCTTCCTTCATTCTCAAAACAAATCATTCTAACCACGACGACTCTCATTAATACTTATTCACTTTGAAATATTCCAGCAAGATTCTGTATGAGGCGTTGTCCTAAACTGTACTGGCCCGTGTGTGGTAGTAACGGCATCACCTACAGCAACAAGTGTCGGTTCTATAACGCCAAGTGTAGTAATCCGGGACTCAGCATTTTACGTCACGACAAGTGTGGAGGTGAGTGAGGGAAATCGGGGAACACTGAGAAGTTTGTAGCCATAAATGTTCACCCAGAAAAAAATCCCAGCAAATCCAAAGATGGAAGTAGATTTTATATCAATCATGTATTCTGCTGGTTGGCTCATGAACATTTACAAAATACACATGTAAGTATTCTGTTTCTGACTATACATTGTACAAAGGTTTGTCTTGCTGGTTTAACGTTAACCTTCATGTTAGGTAATATTCATGTATTTGCTGAAATTTAACTAATAGATTCCCAATAAAAGTCTAAATATTAGTTTACAAAAGTATTATTCAGTATTTATGTGATTAGAAAAGTAATAACAACACAGAAGAGACTATTTGTGCCTGGCTGCAAATCATATCAAAACTTGTGAGGTACAGTACATTCATGATACGTAATATCTGACCAAAGACGAACGGTAGGCACCACACATAGGCTACCCAGCATTCGAACTCAGCCTCTATAGGTGTACTGGGTGGGGAAATGAACAATACCAGGCGATTAGAAACTTTCTGCTCCTCACACTCTGGTCAGGAATTATGTATCACGAGTGTACGAATCATTCCAGGTGAACCCTGTGATCGAGCGTGTACGAGGGAGTATATACCCGTGTGTGGCAGCGACGGCAGGACACACGACAACTATTGTATGTTTGAAATCACCAGATGTCGCGACAAAAGTCTCGGGATTGTGAGATATGGCACATGTCAAAGTTGTATAGATTGTATAGAAGACCTTTTAAAAATGTTTAAAAACAACAAAAACAAATCTATTTTCAAGGAATATATAGGGAATATATATAGGAATATATAGGGAGATCTCAGCATAGATGGGAGAGCAGACTAAACTTTATGTCATCGGTGAAGTAGTTTGGGAAAAGAACTGAAGGTGGTCAGGACATGTAACAATTAAGAGTGAGAAACAGTAGATAAAGTGAGAGCCTCAAGGAATGGACTTCAAAAGAATGCAAGACAAACAGATGATCAAATAAGAGGTGGAGAAACAAAAAGCCAAAGTTTGCAGACAAAATTTGAGAAAAACTAACCCAGTGTAGAAACTCAAGGAGAAGGATTGGAGAGGCATTTGTTCAGCATTGTATTCCATATGACTGGTTTTATATATTAATATATACGTAGTCATGTTTTTTTTTTTTTTTTTTTTTTTTTATGTTCTGACACTGGACATAGGCTTAATCAAGCCCGTATTGTGGCCCAGATCAACTGCTGCTCACACACACACGTCACGTGTATGTATGTGTGAACTTGTATGTTGTATTTGTAACCATAGCAAATATTAATTCATTAATGTTGACAGGAATTCCAGATAGCTGTATAAACCCCTGTAATAAAAGGTACTCCCCCGTGTGTGGCAGTGACGGCAACACCTACAGCAACAAGTGTCAGCTGGAAAACACCAAAGGCAACAACCGACTTCTCGAGTTTGTCCATAACGAAGAATGTAGAGGTAAATATATGACTTAGGGAATAGCGTTTGTAAGCAAGAATGATATTATAAAATCTCTTTTGTGCTCTGCCTCAACGATCGGAAATAATTGAATAGCATATATCTATATAATGCCTATAATTGACTGTTAAGCAGCTTTAAACAACGTGTTAGACGGAAATTACAGTTGTTTTTCACAACAGTAAATACAAATTCCTAGTTCTAACTGCAATCCATTATGTACAATGGAATACAACCCTGTGTGTAGCAGTGACGGCAAGATCTATGGTAACAAGTGTAGGTTTGATGCTGCTAAATGTGAAAACACGCTACTCAGGATTGTGAACTATAGCCAATGTAAAGGTAAGTCTGTTAGGAACTAACAATGTAACCAAAAATAACTTTACAAATTCATTACACATAATGCTAACGTTTTAGGCAAGAAAAAGTATCTGAAGACATGACATAGGATAATTATGTATTTTATGTTGTATTTGTAACCATAACAAATCCTAATTATTCATGTATGTTGATATGAATTCCAGAAAACTGCAAAAAAACGCTGTGTTAAAGGTGTAGATCCCCATGTGTGGCAGTAATGAAAAGACGTACAGTAATAGGTGTGAACTGGATAACGCTGGATAAGTATATAGTGGAAGTATATAGTGGAGGTATATAGTGGAAGTATATAGTGGAAGTATATAGTGGAAGTACGTATATACTTTACTGTATGTTGATGAACAGGAAGAGAAGGAAAAAAAAGGACACGAGCTCGTAAATTCGTGACCACTTACTAAGATATGTTTGTCATTTGAGCTGGTAACACTGAATGGGGGAAGAACAGAAATGGTGGAACATTGTATAACGATATGATGCAATCCTTCACCTACAATAACACCTTCCCCACACAGTGTTACCAGCTCAGATGACATAAACAGTGCTAGGGTGGAGCGTTTTTTCAACTTTTTGAGAGTTGATGTTTGGATAGGTGGCAAAACAAGGGGACATACATAAGAATCACCCATGCAAAATTTTAAAACTCTTGTTCAATATCTTCAGGTTACCCCAAGCGTTTGAATTTTGAAAAAAAGTGACAAAAAAGGGGTTCAGTAAATTATTCAATGTAAAATAAATATCCATTGTTGTGATTTTGGATAAGTTTTATTTTAAAGAAAAAAAAAATTCTGCAACTTTTGTTCAATAAAAATGTCTGTACGAGGTCATCTTCAGGTTACCCTCTTCAAGTGAAATTTTGGAAAAATAGAAAAAAAGGTAAAAAATAGCTTTTTTTATTTACCTCTTTGACGATTTATTTTCTATTATTTAGCTTTTGGATAGCCTTAAAATGAAAGAATAGAATATTTTCTAACTTTTATATTCAATAATTTTTCCTCTGAAAAGCCACTCCTTAACTTTGGTAAGGTCCTTCCTTCCATCGAAGAAGACACTCTGAAGCTTTTCTGTGTCACTGACAGTCACTCCTTCAGATAACTCTGATCTTATTCTTTTCCTAGCTCTCCTAATTTTGTGTCTGTCGACAACATAATGATCTTTGTTGGTTTCATCCATGACTCCGGCTTCTTCTAAAACTGATGAAACCAAAACGGCAGCAGCTCTATCAGATACACCCATTTTATCACTCATGAGGCCAATATTTTCGACTGGCAAACGTGATGGTTGATTAATTATTCTTCTGATAGAGCTTTTGCTGGGCTCATAGTCTGATGATGATGCAGAGGCTGTAGTACTCTCACTTTCTGAATCACAACAGGATTGGGTTATGATTTCAGAGCATACTTGTCCACTTGTTGACGGTTCTGATGCGAATGATTCTTCCCTCAACGAGCGAGTTAATCTTTTATTTAATTTTGCTGTAACTGGACGATCAACACTTCCCATCATCATCTTTCTGCTCGTTCTCTGATCTGTTAGAAACTCACGCTCTATTGCTGGAACTTTCTTGTCCATCACACAATGACAGTTGTTAAAATCTTTGCATTTGCCGGAACATATATCTATTACGATGTTTGCTCCAGACTTAAAATGATCAAGTTTGTTTTTAGTGCATTGATTCTTTCTGAAGGATTTTAATATTTTACCATAACTATCATAGAAATTTTTGAATAGAGCTTCAATTCTCCTTCGAGATACTGTTGGAATTGAAGCTTTGTCCCAAGCATTTACAATATGATCCACAACTTTAGAACTTATATCTTTGAAGGAGGGGTCCTTGCCATTCAATTCAATTTTACTTTCATGTCTTAGATGCAAATAATGCTTAATAGCATCACAAAAGGTTGGCAGGTTTCTTCCATTATGCTCCATTGGAATGACAAATATAGGGCACTCGGGTACTGCACTTCTAGTGCAAACAGCAGTGGCTTTGCTCATGACGAACAATTCACGTTATACTGTCTGCAAGTATATGAAACAAGTGCAGCGCAGCAGAACTGTAACAGAACACACTCACTCTATGACAGCCGTAGCTCAACTGATGGTGTACCTCAGCGTTGCCAAATTCTCAGACCGGTAAATAAAAATAAATAAATAAAAATAAATAAATAAATAAAAATAAAGAGGTAAATAAAAAAAGCTATTTTTTCCTTTTTTTATATTTTTCCAAAATTTCACTTAAAGAGGGTAACCTGAAGATGACCTCGTACAGAAATTTTTATTGAACAAAAGTTGCAGAAAAACCTTTTTTTTTTTTAAATAAAACTTATCCAAAATCACAACAATGGATATTTATTTTACATTGAATAATTTACTGAACCCCTTTTTTGTCACTTTTTTTTTTCAAAATTCAATCGCTTGGGGTAACCTGAAGATATTGAACAAGAGTTTTAAAATTTTGCATGGGTGATTCTTATGTATGTCCCCGTGTTTTGCCACCTATCCAAACATCAACTCTCAAAAAGTTGAAAAAACGCTCCACCCTAATAAACACTCTGGCAAGTGGTCACGAATTTACGTACGAGCCCGAGTGTACTATCGTGGACATATATTTCGAGCCCCATTCCTGACTGAGAGACTTGATTTGAGTTGGTAACATTGTTGATCTTCCCCCCACCCCCTCTCACCCCCCTCTCTCACAAGTCCCGCCCCTTTCCTCCCTCCCTCCTTCTCCCTCAATGTTTCCCGTCTTATGAAGTAAAAAATGTGAAGCTTCGTGAACCCTTCGAGGATGATTGTTTATTAACATATTATTTCATCATTTCAAAGTCAGATGATATTAATACATATCTGATTACGTAGTCTCAAAACTCAGTGCAGTTGTCATTAACTGAATAGGTAACGAGTATATTATACCTTCCTTCTCCTCCCAACTCCACACAACCCTCATCTTTGACCTTGCTTCTGAAAGTTCTTCTTACCACTGAGCCAAGTCGTATGTTAGACTAGATAAAAGTAAAATACGTTATAGTCTCATTTAGCCTTTTCCACTTGTTAGACAGACTACTTGCTTACAAATGAAAGCTGCCTACTACTATTAATCCTTATGAGACACCAAAGCCTCATCAGTCCCATCAGTCCTTTGGTTCTGGTCAAGATAGTATCATTATGGACACAGAGACATTCTATTGGTTACATATTTACCATGAGGAATAAGTCACTTCAATTGACGACATAATAATGTGCACTGTTTTAAAACTCTGTGTTGATGAGACAAATATGAGACAGTCACCAGAGACGTAAACAGTTACAGAACAATCTAATATAATTTCCATAAACCCAGAATAGTATTACAGTATTAAATTTACTCTTCGGTCGATAAATGTTTCGTCGATAAATTCTCTTTACAAAATAATATGAACTGATCGACGAAGAGAATGTTTCGTCGAAGAAGCAGTTTAATAAATCCACCCTTAGTGTCCTTAACTGAAAGATACATCTCATTTGTAGTGGATGAATCATTATATCTGTTTTTTAGCTCCGGCCTAAGTCGAGAGCTCTAGGTCTTATCGTAATTATTCTTGTTCTTCTTGGGGCGACAACTTCTTAAAAGCGGTTCAACTGACTCACTCACTCACTCACTCACTCCCATCCCTTTTCTTTTACCGATATTGAATCATTTATCCGAGGGGTTCATCCTCAATAAAAAGGGTTCATTTTCAAAATTTCAATATAACCATATGAATACGAAAATCCAGATAAAACATAATTAATATTTTTGAGACCTTTACATATGGATATTGTATTATTTCACTTGAACCATTAAGAGCCGGAGCTTTTGAAGGGTTTTCCTTCATGTTCTTGTTATCAAGACTCTGTCCTTAACCTCAATACTCTTCTTGTAATTCATCATCACCCTCAGCAGATACATATAAGTATCTTAACACTCATGAGGGCAGCTTTAATTCCCGACGTCACGAACCTAAGAAAAACTGCCACTTTTCACCAGATAAAATAATTGTTAATGACAAAGTTGGGGAAGTGATCTCTTTCCCGCATGATTTCGGCCTCATAAAAATGTATAATTAGAGGTGAAAAACTGTTCTGATTGCTTTCATTTTTTTTTAACATAGGGCATTGTTCTTTCAGAAACATAGTGTTTTTTTGTTTTAAGGCAAAGGTGCAGGTATGAACTAATATAAATGTTATTAGTTCTGCCAACCCCTGTACTATTTTATGCTTGTAATTGCTGTTTTACTGTATGTTGCACACTAATTCTTATCTATGATGTTAATATAATTACTGAATAATAACATCTTAAAGTGCAGACGTATGATGTATCAGTAATTATCGCGGGGAAGATTTTACAAAATAAATCTAAACTCGGCCAACACTCCCTTCCCCCACTTCCATATTAAAACCGCTGGCGATCACACGCAACCCTTCAGTTAGTGACCCCGGGAATCAGGAGTGTTCTTGGGACCTCAAACCTCCGTCGAAGCTGTAGTACATTGGATCATCGCACCGGCAAATTGTTGTTGAAGTGAAAGGGAAAACCTCCAACAATTAGCTCTCATTCTTAGTACATAACTTGTTGTGTAATGCTGCCAACAGTAATAGGGTGTACAGTCTAACAAATAAAAATCAGACACAGATACTGAATCAATCCAATAACCTACTTGGTGGAAATAATATTATTATGTCCTAAAACACAGATGATCAAATGAAGTCCCCTAACACAAACAGGGGATGATAATACAATATTGAAGCTATAAAATAAAATACACCTGCACTGTGTGAGTTACAGATCTCTTGTACGAGTTGTCCTAGAAAAATCAAAATAGGTTAAGATTATCTGGTGCAGTACACAGTAAAAATAAGTGGGATGCAATGAAGATAATACTAAGTGGAATGCTATGAAGATAATACTAAGTGGGATGCTATGAAGATAATACTAAGTGGAATGCTATGAAGATAATAATACGTGGAATGCTATGAAGATAATAATACGTGGAATGCTATGAAGATAATACTAAGTGGGATGCTATGAAGATAATAATACGTGGAATGCTATGAAGATAATAATACGTGGAATGCTATGAAGATAATACTAAGTGAGATGCTATGAAGATAATAATACGTGGAATGCTATGAAGATAATAATACGTGGAATGCTATGAAGATAATAATACGTGGAATGCTATGAAGATAATACTAAGTGGGATGCTATGAAGATAATACTAAGTGGGATGCTATGAAGATAATAATAAGTGGGATGCTATGAAGATAATACTAAGTGGGATGCTATGAAGATAATAATACGTGGAATGCTATGAAGATAATAATACGTGGGATGCTATGAAGATAATACTAAGTGGGATGCTATGAAGATAATACTAAGTGGGATGCTATGAAGATAATACTAAGTAGAATGCTATGAAGATAATAATAAGTGGAATGCTATAAAGATAATACTAAGTGGGATGCTATGAAGATAATACTAAGTAGAATGCTATGAAGATAATAATACGTGGAATGCTATGAAGATAATAATACGTGGAATGCTATGAAGATAATACTAAGTGGGATGCTATGAAGATAATAATACGTGGAATGCTATGAAGATAATAATACGTGGAATGCTATGAAGATAATACTAAGTGAGATGCTATGAAGATAATAATACGTGGAATGCTATGAAGATAATACTAAGTGGGATGCTATGAAGATAATACTAAGTGGAATGCTATTAAGATAATAATACGTGGAATGCTATGAAGATAATACTAAGTGGAATGCTATGAAGATAATACTAAGTGGGATGCTATGAAGATAATACTAAGTGGGATGCTATGAAGATAATACTAAGTGAGATGCTATGAAGATAATACTAAGTGGGATGCTATGAAGATTATACTAAGTGGAATGCTATGAAGATAATAAGTGGGATGCTATGAAGATAATAATAAATGGAATGCTATAAAGATAATACTAAGTGGGATGCTATGAAGATAATACTAAGTGGGATGCTATGAAGATAATAATAAGTGGAATGCTATGAAGATAATACTAAGTGGGATGCTATGAAGATAATACTAAGTGGAATGCTATGAAGATAATAATACGTGGAATGCTATGAAGATAATACGTGGAATGCTATGAAGATAATACTAAGTGGGATGCTATGAAGATAATAATACGTGGAATGCTATGAAGATAATAATACGTGGAATGCTATGAAGATAATACTAAGTGAGATGCTATGAAGATAATAATACGTGGAATGCTATGAAGATAATAATACGTGGAATGCTATGAAGATAATAATACGTGGAATGCTATGAAGATAATACTAAGTGGGATGCTATGAAGATAATAATAAGTGGGATGCTATGAAGATAATACTAAGTGGGATGCTATGAAGATAATAATACGTGGAATGCTATGAAGATAATACTAAGTGGGATGCTATGAAGATAATACTAAGTGGAATGCTATTAAGATAATAATACGTGGAATGCTATGAAGATAATACTAAGTGGAATGCTATGAAGATAATACTAAGTGGGATGCTATGAAGATAATACTAAGTGGGATGCTATGAAGATAATACTAAGTGAGATGCTATGAAGATAATACTAAGTGGGATGCTATGAAGATTATACTAAGTGGAATGCTATGAAGATAATAAGTGGGATGCTATGAAGATAATAATAAATGGAATGCTATAAAGATAATACTAAGTGGGATGCTATGAAGATAATACTAAGTGGGATGCTATGAAGATAATAATAAGTGGAATGCTATGAAGATAATAATACGTGGGATGCTATGAAGATAATACTAAGTGGGATGCTATGAAGATAATACTAAGTGGGATGCTATGAAGATAATACTAAGTGGGATGCTATGAAGATAATACTAAGTGGAATGCTATGAAGATAATAAGTGGGATGCTATGAAGATAATAATAAGTGGAATGCTATAAAGATAATACTAAGTGGGATTCTATGAAGATAATACTAAGTGGGATGCTATGAAGACAATAATAAGTATGTAACTACAATACAGTGTGTAGTGAAAATGGTTGGATTATGTAAATCTACTGTATTGCCTACACATGTCCGATAACTTGCCTCAGGAAGTTGGCGCTTTTTTTTTTTTTTTTTTTTGTGGTGTCATAATTGTGTGTGTGTGCGCTTCACTTTGTTCTTGTTTTTGTTTGTGTGTGGGTGTGTGGGTACTTTAATTTTTTTATTTATTTTTTTATGTGTATGTGTGGGTGCTTTATTTTTTTTGTGTTTTTTTGTATATGTGTGTGGGTGTGTGGGTGCTTTATTTTGTATTGTTTTTTTGTATATGTGTGTGGGTGCTTTATTTTGTTTTGTTTTTTGTTTATGTGTGTGTGTGTGTGTTTGGGGTGAGAAGGGGACCACATTATACTTTTGGCCTGTAAAGACTAGAATCTGTTGAATGGGACATCATAACATGCCCTTCCTCCCCATCCCTAGCCTCCTCCTCCTCCTCCTCCTCCTCCCATGGACAACTTGCTGTCTTGTGGAAGTAGCACCACGCCCTTTGGTACAGTCTCCTACACAACGGATTCACCACGCCCTCCGCAAGGTCCTTGGGAGGCGTCGGTCCTGTCGAAGAAGGAGATAACATTTTTACTGTACTGTAGTCGGGCGAGGTCTTGTATCATCCTGATTTCCTCATACTTTCTACAAGACGAAATATACGAAATATACATAATAAAGGCGACAGTCGGCTTTGTTCGTTTATAATCTTTAGCTATTTGATCCAATTATTCTCTCCATCTCGATCACTGGTGAAGCTTTACTCCCTCTCCCCAACCCAACCCCTCCTCTCCTACCACCTTCAAGTGAGTGGTTCACATCCATGATCACAAGTGGTTCGGGATTCAAATTTCTGGATGGCTCAACATTGGTAACGCTACCCCCCCTCGTGATACATCATTTGTGACCAGAGTGTGAGGAGCAGAAATCTTCGAATAGCCTGGTACCGGTATTGCTTATTTCCACACCCAGTACAGCCATGGCTGATAGTGCTTGACCAGGGTCCAAGGAGTGTCGGAGAGCAACTGAACAGAGTTCGAACAAGGGAATTTTCCAAACCATTATCAACGTTGAGAGAGGTGTAGAAGACTCACTTTTTCGAACTCTGTTCAGTTACTCTCCAACACTCCTTGTACAGCTCCGGACAGATCAATGGACCACATTTCTTCCACCTCGACTTGGTGTGGGCCTCAGCGGATATGGTATCACTGACAGGTGGAGGGGGGAGGGGAGAAATGTGGACGGAGTTATATAGGGGGGGGTAGCGTTACCAATGTTGAGCCATCCAGAAATTTGAATCCCGAACCACTTGTGATCATGGATGTGAACCACTCACTTGAAGGTGGTAGGAGAGGAGGGGTTGGGTTGGGGAGAGGGAGTAAAGCTTCACCAGTGATCGAGATGGAGAGAATAATTGGATCAAATAGCTAAAGATTATAAACGAACAAAGCCGACTGTCGCCTTTATTATGTATATTTCGTATATTTCGTCTTGTAGAAATTTCCCCATTTACACTGCAATAATCTTAATATAATTTCTCCATTGCTACCTCTTTTCATGTCTAGGGAAATTTTCCCATATTTGGCAACACTGGTTGTAGCAGCAGCAGACGACAGACGTGAACTTACTGCCATCATCAAAATTATCGTAAAAATAATATAATCTTGCTTTTTTGTGGATGCCTTTTATAGAAAACAATGGACATGTATTATACGATGAAAAATAATCATATGGTATGCAAATAATATAAATATTTTCATTAATATATAATTAGTCAGCTCGATTGGGGTGATATACCCTATACCAAAGATCCATCACCAAAGTTCCAATAATGCTGATGATTTGGGTTGGATCCTGAACAAACGGGGTCCCGAAAAACGACTGTGGAATCGGACACGTTACCAAAAGTATTCGTTTGTTGGCTAACAAACAAATATTGACGACTGTGGAATCGGCCCTATGTCTTCACTAATTTTTGGGCTGCTGCTACTTGTTGGATTTATTGGCTATCAACCAGCGACATATAGTCAAAGGTCATTAAGCCATTGGAATTCATTTTATTCTATCAATTTATATAAGGTCATAAAGTTTTGTCTCCCTCAGAAAACAGAGCAGTTTGTTTATAATATTCTTATCATCTGATAGTACATTATTGATGGTAAAAGCTAATTTTTTAATTTGTAAATAGTGTTTTAAATTACGTCTTTGTTTGTTATACTTGTTACAATGGATAAGCAAATGTGCTATCGACATGACTGATGTGCATGTTGGGCACTCAGGGGAAAAATCCTTATTGATGTAAGGTTCCAAATATGTGACTCTGGTGGTGTTGACCCGTAGACGAGCCAACACCACCTCGTCCCTCCAGCTACTCCATGACGACGTAGCCCAGGGTTCAATAATTGCTTTGAACTTATTGTTGATGTCTAGTCTGGTCCACTGCCTTTGCCACAGGAGATGAATTTTAGATTTTATGAGAGAGACAAAACACCTGAGATCCGTACGGACTATGCTAAGGTCCAGATCAACAGTCGACCCTGCTAATTTATCAGCTTGTTCATTACCATAGATACCATAATGTGATGGTACCCATATTAACTTGATCAATTTATTGGCACTAAATAGCTTACTAATGATATTACCCTGTATTTCATTATTAGTTGTATTCAAAGATTTAATAGCTTTAAGTGAACTTAATGAATCAGTAAATATGACTATCCTATCGTGGGTCGTCGATAGGGCAAAATCCAAAGCTTTATCTATAGCAAATAATTCAGCAAGAAAAATAGATTCGGCAGTCTAAATCTTAACTGACATTCATGCGACCATACACCCGCACCCACACATTCATCCGTCTTGGACCCGTCGGTATACAGTTGGAAATAAGAAAGATGTTTGACAATTATCTCACGAAACCTCTGGTGTACCTCCACCTCCGGCACCTGGGATTTAACCCCTGGTAACCAGGATTCCACACAAATAAAAGGGGGTATTACCCAGGGTGCAATATTTACTAGAACCAGGGAATCGATAATTGATAATTCTATACCGACACACTCTACGAGGTCGTGGAGTCTTGCTCTGAGGGACCTAACGCCAGTGCCCCCTGGGGCGCAGGGGTTCCCGGACGAATGACTCGATCCCTCTGCCAGGGGCCTAACGCCAGTGCCCCCTGGGGTGCAGGGGTTCCCGGACGGATGACTCGGTCCCTCTGCCAGGGGCCTAACGCCATGGCCCCCTGGGGTGCTGGGGTTCCCGGACGAATGACTCGGTCCCTCTGCCAGGGGCCTAACGCCATGGCCCCCCGGGTGCGGTTGCCGCAGAAAGGCATTACCGGGAGGATGACTCGGCACCCTGGCTTTCTTAGCGAAGTATGTTAACATTAGTTGGTCTCGTCTTAGACGGAGGGGAGGCACTTGTGACTCCACCTCTAGATGCTCGATTCGAGTACAACGTAGGGCTCCAAGACACACACGCAAACAAGCATTCTGCACAACATCCAAACATTTCAGTATCGACCCAGATGCCGAACCATACACTATGGACCCATAATCTACTCTAGATCTGATCAGGGATTTATATAGCATTAACAAAGACTTCCTATCTGCTCCCCATTTGGTACCAGAAATGCATTTAAGTAAATTGAGTGCTTTTAAACATTTACTTTTTAACTGACTGACATGGCAAGTCCATGTCAGTCGACTGTCAAAAATCCGTCCAAGAAATCTAGTTGAATTTTGAATAGGTAGGGAGTTTCCACCCATAGTCAACCGAACGTCTGGTTTTCTCCTATGAGTGAAAATAACCCCTACACTTTTTCTAACTGAAAACCTAAAACCCCACTGGAGGCCCCAATTATGGATCAAATCCAGTGCCAATTGGATTCGAGTTGCCGAAAACTGTGCACTATGGCTGGAGTGCCACATTGCACAGTCATCAGCATACAGTGAGTATTTAAGATTTCGAGGAGGAGCTGGTAGAATGTCATTAATCATACATAGAAATAAGGTCGGAGACAGAATACTCCCCTGGGGGACCCCGTTTGCCTGGACAAATGTGTCCGAGAAAGTGACTGTATCCGAAAAAAGCTTGACAGAGAAAGTTCTGTCAGACATGAAATTTTGAACAAAAAAGGGCAGATTACCGCGTAATCCCATCGCATATAGTTTCCTGAGGAGGCCATGTCGCCTGGTCATGTCGTAGGCTTTTTCTATGTCTAAAAATACTGCAACTAAAAACTGTTTTTTTGGCAAATGCCTCTTGAATGTGAGATTCCAGGCTTACTAATTGATCGAGTGTCTGGCGACCTTTGCGGAAGCCACACTGCTCGTCAACCAGCAAGTTCCTGGAATTTAAAAAATGCAATAGCCTACGATTAACAATTCGTTCCATGACCTTGCATAAGCAACTTGTGAGAGCAATAGGGCGATACAATGAAGTCGATCTGGGGTCCCCCCCTCCTTTCGGTATGGGAATGATATGTGCAAAGTGCCATGAATTTGGAAAGGCATGACCCCTCCAAATTTCATTAAATACTTGCAGCATCTTGATCATGGAATCATGATCAAGATGCTTTATCATCTCATACCGAATCTCATCGGGTCCTGGGGATGTCCCACTACAGGCTCCTAGGGCTTGATTGAACAAGCTCTTGCATTATAAGATCACAGTTGTAATCCAATTCATCTCCTGTGGCAAAGTTAATAGGCTGCAGCTCTGATGCTTCCTTGAGAGGCAAGAAAGCTGGATGGTAATTGTCAGAGCTGCTAGCAAAAGAGAACTGCCTGGCGAGGGCGTTAGCAATGTCTCTAGGCTCGTCATGATTGACGTTGTTATGCTTGATGTTAGTGATTTTACTTGCTATTTTCTTTTTATTTAATTTCCTTACAGTGGACCAGACTTTAGAGATAGATGTTTCAGAGTTAATAGTAGAGACAAAGCTTCGCCAGGAGTCTCGTTTGGTTTGTTTGATGGTTCTACGAGCCCTAGGTCTCGCAAGTTTATACTTGCGAAAATTCTCATCATTGATGCGAGATTTGAAAAGCCTGTAGGCCCTATTTCTCTCACACAGTGCTATGCGGCAATCTGGCGTCCACCAAGGAACTCTATGCTTTGTGCTATCTATCGAAGTCTTAGGAATTGTTGCCGTTGCGGCTTTGAGAATATTATCTTTAATGTTATTTACTTTATCATCAATGGTTTCCCCAACAATTTCAATATTGAGACTCTTTGTGAAGGACACCCAGTCTGCTTTTTTTACGTTAAATTTAGGTGCTGAAGGCTCTTTAACAGCGTCGCTGTTATATTTAATCAAAATAGGAAAATAGTCACTTCCCAATGAGTCCTCAATAGGTAGCCACTGGCAAGAAGTGGCAATTGATGGGGAGACCAGAGATAGGTCAAGGACGCTAAAATTACAGGTATTATCATCAACTCTCGTCGGACTACCGTCGTTCAGAAGAACCAAACCGGAATTACTGATAAGCCTAGCCATCTGTTCCCCCTTCCTGTCATCCCGCAGGGAACCCCATAACGTATGATGTGCATTAAAAACACCTACAATTAATTTTCTACAGGGCAGACTGTCCTGCAGATCAAAAACATCATCATAAGTTACTGTATCAGGAGGACAGTAGAAAGAGCAGACAGTCAGGTAGGTACAGTTGGCTCCACTCCCGCGTTGACCACTGCGCGTTGCCAATGTTGAGCCACCCAGATATTCGAATCCCGAACGAAGCGAAGCACTCATGACCGAGTGAGATGGAGGGAGGGACGACTGAGTTGGGGAGTTGGAGTAATGATGCTGGTGATGTGGTGAGAAAGTGGAGGAGTAGAGTGAGGGACTGCTGGGAGGGGGGGATAGGGTAGAAGGGATTGGGTGGGGGACAAGAGGAGGGAGTACTGATCATTTGATAGGTTTGAGTTTAGACTTTACATCTCAAAACACTATCCTCTGATAACCAGTAACACAAAGTAATTGATAAAAAATCAGCTTGACTGATGGCGAGTACGAAATAGGGTTTGCTTTTAATATACTGTGTTAGTGTCTTCCTGACCTAGTGTGGTCTTCTTTGATCCACCTCATTTCTTTGAAGATGCTCAAACTTCATTCATTATATTAATTTAAATTTGGATAGTATCAGTTATAATTGGATTACATTGAGCTTATGCATATCATACACAGAAATGTGCGTCTTTTCTTTCTATTCCCTAATTATTTGACCTCTAATACCTAAGTCTATATTGCGAGGGAAGAAAACCAGATGAGTGTGTGTTCACCTGGCAGAACCGTGTGTCAACTCTCACGCTGCACTATTGACTAGATATTTGGCAGTATTTATCTATTACTCAGAAAAGAAAAGATTGTTTATCATCCAAAGATTACTCTTACTAGCAATACTACAACTATCTACCATGGCAAAATATAGCCACAACACAATAATAACCATAGCTACAACAAAACTATATTCTAAAAGTGGATGATGCAAGACAAACGACCTTTAACCCCTCCGGGACGGGATAACTATGAATAGCCTATTTGTCAGTCCGGGGCTAGTCTTACTATCCCTACTGCCTGTCCGGGCGCTTTTGGCAGATTTTTCCAAAATCGCTCTATTCCACTTACTCTGTACGTCTAAACTACGATACTGACAACTTAAATTTGGTCTTGTTAGCACCATCAACTCTTCCTCTTTCCAATAAAACCAACCCCAGCTCTCTACAACTCTCCGTTGCCGAGAAATTAAATGAGGAATGAAGGGTAATTTCTCGGGTGAGCGCGGTTGCGTTCGTGTACGTGTAGGTGGCTCTGACGACAACTGAACGTGGCCCGCGCGGGTGGCAGTCAGTGTTGTAAGTAAGCATGGCGCAACACAGAATCGGACACGCACGAGAAATCTAATCCACATCCATCCATGTTCACAGTCAGTAACACACTTACTGACGATGGTGATTTGTAGGGATGGTGGTGAAGTATAGCCAAGTAAAAAAAAAAACGCCAAATTGGGCTCGCAAATGCCGACATTGGCAATAGTGGTGCTTCATCCCGCCCGGTCACCACATAGCAGTGGCGTACGACACGACCCGGGCACTTCCTGGGGGCGTCTATGACCGCAATCTGGACATTAAGGGTTAAGTGTTATGGATGTTATTGTAATGATTATTTCCTCCCCTTCCTCGTATATACTGCTAGACTCACAATTATAGCTTTAAATAATCATCAGAAATTGTTGGCGTGTGAATTCGTTAAGTCTCTATTTATATTGCATAAAGTTGGATGTAAATAAGAGAAGAAAACTTAATATACTTAGAATCGGCTTTGTTGCTATACGACATCAAGTGCTGACCATAATTATACTTTCCATCTACAATATTTTTTTATCACTGATAATGCTTCGACCTCCATCTCCCCATCTCAGTCGTCCCTCCCTCCATCTCACTCGGTCATAAGTGCTTCGCTTCGTTCGGGATTCGAATATTTGGATGGCTCAACATTAGCAACGCGCAGTGGTCAACGCGGGAGTGGAGCCAACTGTATCACCGAATTTCACTCTGCAGGCGACAGACTCCAGAGGGAAATTAGATGGCACCTCAGTGAAAGGGAGGGAACGGCGGATGTAGAGAGCTACCCCCCCTCCCCCCCTCCCGTTTCGATCCTTCTTAATTAACTCGTAGTTCCGTAGCTGGATAACCTCGTCTTCAACCCGGTTATCCAGATGAGTTTCCTGAAGGGCAATAATATCGGCAGCGTAAGTACAGGCCAAAAGTTTAAGTTCATTTAATCTACTTCTAAGACTTCGACAGTTCCATTGTACTATGGTCAGCGCGAAGATTATCGTGGTTTAAGGTGTTTTGGAGGGCCGTGTTCGTCCTGGCGAACCTTTTTGTGCAGGGAAGGAGTACCCTCCTCTTCCTCAGCACTTCCCGGGGACCTCCCACGGGATGGTTTGGAGATTATAGTCTCCATCGCCTGTGCCTCGAGCAGCTCGACGCACGACGAGCTGTCTGAGTCCCGGATGCAGGCTTCGTGGGAGTCACCTGAGCGAGAACATGAGATTGAGATTTCTGTATCTTTACGGTATAATTTGCCTTGTGGGGTTTCTGTTTCTGTTGTTGGTTTAATTCAACAATTTCTGCAACTAAGTCTTTTAGTTCAACTACTGTACTTTCCAAACTATTTACTTTAAGTGTCAATGCTTCATTTTCTTTTTCTTTCGCCTGTAGAAGTTTCAAGAGGTCATCGATAGCAGGAGCTGTAGATGAGCCAGCTACAGCTCCGGCGTAGGATACGGTGGGAACCTGGGTAACCCCCTCCACCTTCCTCTTTGCCTCACCATAACTGACATCATGAGCCTTCATGTATGCCATTGTTTCGGTCTCCACAATCAGACTTCTGCAGATACCTGCACCTGCCTGGTGGGGGCCGCCACAATTGGCACACTTGAACACTGTCTCTGAACATAAACTCGTCTCGTGACTTCCGGCACATTTACCACAAATGAATTCTCCTGAATTTCTAGTGAAACACCTCATTGCTGTATGTCCGAATTTTTGGCACCTGAAACAACGCATGGGTTTCTGAATATAAGGTCTAACGTGAACAATTTCGTATCCAATCTTAACAGTGTCAGGTATCTGAGCAGCAACAAAAGTCATGAAACATAAGCTAAATTTCTCTCTCTTGTTCTCTCTCATCCTGGTCATACTTTGTACTTCCACTACGCCCTGGTCCTTCATTCCGTCAAGTATGTCTGCATCATCCAGGTCAGCCAAATCCCTATGGAATATGACGCCCTTACAAGTATTTGGCCCAACTGGAATGGTGGTTTTCACCTTGAAAGTATGAATCTGCGTCAGTTTAAGTAAATCCTTAACCTGGGAAGAGTTGAGCACTTTTACCAGGAGACTACCATCTCGCAATTTCTTAGCAAATTCCAGACTGCCACCCACCTGACCATCAAGGACCTTTTTGATGATAAATGGGTTAACAGTCCTGAGAGATTAAGAATCATCAACACAACGTACATTTACATAACGAGCATTCAGGGAAGAAATATCTATATCTTGTCGCCTTTGTCTGTCAGCCGTAGGGGTTCCAATATTGTCTGCCGTAGTCTTAGGATGGTCATTGGTCGTCAGCCTCCCTCCTTGAGGAGAAGGAAGGCTAGTCGAGGGATCAGCCATTCGGGACATCGGACTAGGTCCGAGCCCTCTCCACTCACCCTCTCCTAACTCCCTTAACTATTGTATCAACCCCCTAAAATAAGGACAATAATTTAGGGAAAAATAAAAGTAACCTCACTCAACCCTCCCTAGTGGTAGCCTGGCGGCGTACTCCAGTACCAGCTAGGGGATCGGAGCTAGTGCGGAAGTAACTTTCCCACCACTGAACCTGCCTAATGCGAGGGGTGGTGTAGTCGGAAGCCACCTCCTGTCTGCTGTTTGCTGTGACCCAAGATGTCCTGGATTATAATGTTGGCTACAAAGAAGGATTTATTGTTCCTCTTCTTGTTGGAATCATACACACTAATTCAACAATCCACCCTCCAAACAAGTGACACAAAACGTGACAGAGAGCAGACAAAGAGAAACTGTGTGCATAGAGAAAATGTGATGGAGGACTATGAGGCTGGGGCCTTTTAAAAATGGCCGCCATACACACGTATGATTTAAATGGCCTCCTGAAAAATGTATGTTTTTGTTCTTTCTGTGTTCATATCTCCGATTCTTTTCAATGGATTTTAGTCATTCTGGTGGTGTTTGAATGGGAAAATTGTATTCTTTATATTGCTCTATTTTGAAATAAAGGATTCTGTACTTTTTTTCTTTTTTTTTTTTTTTTTACTACCTGATTTTTTTCATTTTATTCAATACTCAAAGTAAAAAATTAATAAAAAAAAATAGAAATGAGAGTTAGATGAAATATAAATTGAGCAAGTTGTTACTAAGACTCTCTTCTTTCATTTCCTGCCAAGCAGAATGATGTGGGAAAAAAATCTTCAAACATATCTTCACTTAAATTATCTCCAC
Organism: Petrolisthes manimaculis; assembly: GCA_034508575.1. NCBI lineage: Eukaryota > Metazoa > Arthropoda > Malacostraca > Decapoda > Porcellanidae > Petrolisthes > Petrolisthes manimaculis. The sequence goes on along the minus strand of JAWZYT010003166.1, from coordinate 245,651 downwards.
TATATATCTTCACTACACCTGAACAAACCTGATGACACTTTCACCTATAACACCAGACAACACTCCCTTAATAATAATAATAATAATAATAATATAATAAAGTCATACATTAAATATTTTTTTTAAGTTTCGTTTTCTCTGATTACTTATATTTTGTAGTTATTTTAGACGACGATAGATGGCGTTAGTAGTAGCAATAATATATATATATATATATATATATACTTTTGGAGCCTCTTGGGTGCTCCATACTCCTCCAGGCAACACCTTCAATGGTTTTTTTATAATGGGGTCGTGTTGCTTGCAGGAAATTGGAGTAAACAAACTACTTCAAATTTGTTTTTGAAGGAAATGCAGAGTTAAAAAAATTATTATGGGTATATTTTGTGTGTTTGTGTGTGTGTGTGTGTGAGAGAGAGAGAGAGAGTGTGAGAGTGTTTGTGTGTGTGAGAGAGAGAGAGGAGTGTGAGAGTGTGTGTGTGAGAGAGAGAGAGGAGTGTGAGAGTGTGTGTGTGTGAGAGAGAGAGAGGAGTGTGAGTGTGTGTGTGTGAGAGTGTGTGTGTGTGTGAGAGAGAGAGTGTGTGTGTGTGTGAGTGTGTGTGTGTGAGAGAGTGTGTGTGTGTATGTGTGTGTGTGAGTGTGTGTGTGTGTGTGTGTGAGAGAGAGAGAGTGAGTGTGTGTGTGAGAGAGAGAGAGAATGTATGTGTGTGTGTGAGAGAGAGAGAGAGAATGTACAGTCGTGATCAATAATAATCATCCACATATGGGTAACTCAATCAATTTACTGACTAATTTTATCACGTTCATAATACGATGTTATTGTTTTGAGTAGTGTGTAGCCTCTTGTTGAAATTAACGGATGGTAGTTAACCTATTTATTGGAAAGTTTATCATCTAAGGACCAGAGGGAAGCTGTCAAACTCCTACGTGAGTTACCCCTATATGGATGATTATATTTGACCACGACTGTATGTATGTGTGTGAGAGAGAGAGTGTGTGTGTGTGTGTGAGATATATATATATATATATGTGTGTGTGTGTGTGTGAAAGAGAGAGTATATGTGTGTGAGAGAGAGAGTGTGTGTGTGAGAGATAGATAGAGAGAAAGAGTATGTGAGAGAGAGAGAGAGAGAGAGAGAGAGAGAGAGTATGTGTGAGAGACAATGTGTGTGTGAGAGAGAGATTGTATGTATGTGTGAGAGAGAGTGTGTGTGAGTGTTAATAATAATAATGATAATAATAATAATAATAATAATAATAATAATAATAATAAGCAATCATATTTATTATTATTATTATTATTATTATTATTATTATTATTATCATTATTATTATCTTATAAACAAATTATTACAATAAAATAATTAGGCACGTGACGTCATCGATTGTGTTCGATTCCTTTATCAAACTTCTAAATAAAAATGGCGTCAATTTATTTACATCTGAGGCTTCAATAATTAAATATATATTACATATAACTTGTATAAATTATTATAGTTAGTAAATATAAATGAATAAATTAATTATTTACATTTTGAATATATAATTTAACTAAAGTCAAGCATAAGTGATAGTATTGGAACACAAACCAATCCCTGGCCTGTGATTGGCTAATAGTGAAGGTGTTAGCGCCTCCTGATTGGCTAATGGTGACGTCATCTCTTGAGACGCTTCCTGATTGGCTGACATCATGTAAACAAAGACAGATGCCAGATATCACCATATTAAATAACTCTTATGGGTATTATTGAGTGCTCCAAAGTCCTCCAAGGCGCTCCAACCAACAAATAACCTCTATATAATAACATACACACCCTTGTTGCCTGCACCACTTTGGAGGAATTTGAAGCACACAACATTTTACATAAACAGAAATATTTCCGTATTTTTGTTGTGGAGAGAATACTTGTGTGTATGTATGTGTGTATGTAAGTGTGTATTTTTTTTGTATGTATGTGTATGTGTATGTTTGTGTATGTGTATGTATGTGTGTATGTGTATGTATGTGTGTATATATGTGTGTATGTATGTGTATGTTTGTGTATGTGTATGTATGTGTATGTATGTGTGTATATATGTGTGTATGTATGTGTATGTGTATGTATGTGTATGTATGTATGTGTATGTATGTGTATGTATATGTGTGTATGTATATGTGTATGTGTGTGTATGTATGTGTGTATGTATGTATGTATGTGTGTATGTATGTATGTATGTGTGTATGTATGTATGTATGTATGTGTATGTATGTGTGTATGTACAGTTGGGAAATAAAGTATCTGTACAACGTTGACGACTTCTGGTAACATTGTCAGTGATAAACACGTTAGGAATAGATAACATTTATTCATTACTACATAATAATGATAATAACTGATATTGGTGGGTGACGTCGACCACCAACCACAGACACTGAAATAAAAGTTATCCTTCAATTCATAAAAACTTTCTCTCATTGACGTGTTTACTTTTGGGAATGTTGCCAGAAGACGCCAACAGTGTTCACATACATTATTCCCCAACTGTAAAACTTGTATAACAAACTTTATAGTCTATTGTGTCTATACTCGTGCACTAAAAAAATTATATCTACGTTGTCCCGGTTTTATATCAATCAAGTATTTGTGGTTTTCTTGTTTATGCTATTCTTAGAAGTGGGTTACATACTGTATACTGGACTAAATAATTATATCTACGTTGTCTCAGTCTTATGTTTTTGTTTATGCTATTCATAGAAGTGGGTTACATTACATACTGTATACTGGACTAAATAATTATATCTACGTTGTCTCAGTCTTATGTTTTTGTTTATGCTATTCGTAGAAGTGGGTTACATTACATACTGTATACTGGACTAAATAATTATATCTACGTTGTCTCAGTCTTATGTGAAGTATTTGTGGTGTTCTTGTTTATGTATGGTAGTCGTAGAAGTGGGTTACACATGTTGGATGCCATAAACCTTCTATTGTTTCGCTAAAATAATCGGCTTTGTGGATATGAAAAGAATAACAGCTGTGAATATATATGACGTCAACTTCTCATAGAAAAGATAACAAAAGCTGTCCGATAGCCATCACAGAACAAGATAAATATCGAAGGTTTTCCATAACACAATAAATAGCCTTAACACAAAACAATACCGACCTCAAAATAAAAAATATATATATATATATACTGTATAGAATAATATGCTACCATGTCATTGTTACCATGTCATTGCTACCATGTCATTGTTACCATGTCATTGTTACCATGTCATTGTTACCATGTCATTGTTACCATGTCATTGCTATCATGTCATTGTTACCATGTCATTGTTACCATGTCATTGTTACCATGTCATTGCTACCATGTCATTGCTACCATGTCATTGTTACCATGTCATTGCTACCATGTCATTGTTACCATGTCATTGTTACCATGTCATTGTTACCATGTCATTGCTACCATGTCATTGCTACCATGTCATTGTTACCATGTCATTGTTACCATGTCATTGTTACCATGTCATTGTTACCATGTCATTGCTACCATGTCATTGTTACCATGTCATTGCTACCATGTCATTGCTTAAGTTACTTCAACTAACAATATATGTACTACTAATACTAACACTAACACTATCATTGCTAACACTACCAGGGACCCTGTGATGTAGTCAGAAAATTGGATGTACAGTCACGAACCAAAGTTTGGCACCTCCCTTGGCTGATAGGAAGGTGAAGACAGTGTTAAAGATATACTGAACGATCAGACAAACTCCATGGTGTATCAAGTTGGTAACGAGACAGTGTCATATCAGACAAACTCCATGGTGTATCAAGTTGGTAACGAGACAGTGTCATATCAGACAAACTCCATGGTGTATCAGGTTGGTAACGAGACAGTGTAATATCAGACAAACTCCATGGTGTATCAAGTTGGTAACGAGACAGTGTAATATCAGACAAACTCCATGGTGTATCAGGTTGGTAACGAGACAGTGTAATATCAGACAAACTCCATGGTGTATCAGGTTGGTAACGAGACAGTGTAATATCAGACAAACTCCATGGTGTATCAAGTTGGTAACGAGACAGTGTAATATCAGACAAACTCCATGGTGTATCAGGTTGGTAACGAGACAGTGTCATATCAGACAAACTCCATGGTGTATCAGGTTGGTAACGAGACAGTGTAATATCAGACAAACTCCATGGTGTATCAGGTTGGTAACGAGACAGTGTGAGCTTCATTTTCGATTACCTGCAGTTTGTTGTTTGTGAAAATGAACCTTACACTGTTTCTTTACTAACTCGAAACAGCAGTTTGTCCGATCATTCAGCCTATATTTAACACTGTCTTCGCCTTCCTATCAGCCAAGGGAGGTGCGAAACTTTGGTTCGCGACTTCATTTGCCGCCGACTGTACATCAACAAAATTTCACTCAATAAATGACATTTCAGGGAAACATAATTATTTTAGGTCGATATGAAGAAGCAAGGCCTCTTCTCGGTGCCTTACATTATACAAGTGTTGCACAAGACACGACGCAGATGTTTTGTAAGTACAGTTGGCGGCAAAAGTGCTGTCGCCTCACTTGCTTCACCGAGGCACGCGATGTTTAAAGACTCGAGATTATTAGGTGTAGAAAAACGTGTGTATTTCTCGAGTCCATGAACACTGCCTGTCTCAGTGAAGCAGGTGAGGCGACAAGACTTATGCCGCCGACTGTACACTTGAAAGTGATGGACGAAAGTAGGGTCACAAATAAAAAGAGTACCACCGCCAACTGTCCATTTCCCAACATATGTACAGTACAGTAGGTTACGTGTACAAAAATGGCTATACCACCCCCGGTGAGGCCATACACTCGTCAGAACCTCCAACATCAACAGTCGGAGCCACACACACCTTCTCAACATCCACTTCTCCTGAAAAAAAAAAAAAAAAAAAAAAAAACTTCTAAAGAGGTACGTAGTTGTGACTTTGCCCCCCCACCCCCCCCAAAAAAAAACTCCCAAAGAGGTGTGTATCTGTGACTGACTTACTATATATTAAACTTTTCTGCTTCTAACTCCTCCCTCACTCGACCGTATTCTATTTCATATTGTGATTATTGGTTACTGTATCCATTGATTTCTTTGGGTTTACAATCTATTTTAGTCTGAAAATTCTCTTTGATTCTCATTCCTTCTGGTTCTTGGTGAAGGCATTATGTTGGTTATTATTTTTTTTATTATTTACCAGTACACTTACTTGTCTTTTATATTCCTATATTTCAATTATTCTTACCAGTTTATTTATTCTTTGGATTCCTGATAACGGATGTGTTGTTTAATCCACAATCTTGGTTACACTAGATTGTGGAATATTATTACTATTTTTATTATTTTTATTATTGATAGTTTACGGTGCATTCCTAATTATATATTTCGATACACGGATAACACAAGACCACACTACTGTCGTCTTTATGATTCCTGGCCATTATATTATTATTTGTATTCATCAGAGTTACTATTTGTTTTCTTATTGTAGAAAACGTCTCTCTCTTTCTTATTTTCTTATTTTTTATGTCATGTTTGGCTTTTTTTATTTCTAACATTTCATGTATGTTCATTCAAAATCTTAATAAATGTCATAAATTCATCACAAAGTACAGTCAACCGTTTAGCCTTGTATAGAAGTAAATAATTAGGAATGCATCGTAAAACATCATCTATGATAATAATAATAATAATAATAATGCATGTACAGTCATGGTTGATAGTGGTGGACCAGGGACCAAGGAGTAAGGGGGAGCAACTGAACACAATTCAAACAAGTGAATTTTCCAAACCATTCTCAACGTTGAGAGAGATTTAGATAACTCACTTTTTCTAACTCTGTTCAGTTTCTCTCCAACACTCCTTGGACCCTGATCCACCACTATCACCCATGACTGTACATACATTATTATTATTATTATTATTATTATTATTATTATTATTATTATTATTATAGATGATGTTTTACGATGCATTCCTAATTATTTACTTCTATACAAGGCTAAACAGTTGAAAACAATAAGCTAAAAATAGGTTTACTTGGGATACTGGGAGTGAAAAATAAGAGACCTTAGAGATTGGAGATGATACTAATTTGTCTGAGAGACTGGAGTGCAGGCGAGCTATAAACTCAACTGATAGTTCATGATATATTATCCATAAGTTATCCTACAGAACAAAGGACTTTCACACAGTAACCAATCTAATGGTCATAGTATTAGTGTTAATAAGGTTGTAATGAATAGCTTCTTGTGTGACTCATTATCTTGTCACCATCATAGTATTAGTGTTAATAAGGTTATAATGAATCATGGTATTAGTGTTAATAATGTTATAATGAATAGCTTCTTGTGTGACTCATTATCTTGTCACCATCATGGTATTAGTGTTAATAAGGTTGTAATGAATCATGGTATTAGTGTTAATAAGGTTGTAATGAATCATGGTATTAGTGTTAATAAGGTTATAATGAATCATGGTATTAGTGTTAATAAGGTTATAATGAATCATGGTATTAGTGTTAATAAGGTTGTAATGAATCATGGTATTAGTGTTAATAAGTTTATAATGAATCATGGTATTAGTGTTAATAAGGTTATAATGAATCATGGTATTAGTGTTAATAAGGTTATAATGAATCATGGTATTAGTGTTAATAAGGTTATAATGAATCATGGTATTAGTGTTAATAAGGTTGTAATGAATCATGGTATTAGTGTTAATAAGGTTGTAATGAATCATGGTATTAGTGTTAATAAGGTTGTAATGAATCATGGTATTAGTGTTAATAAGGTTGTAATGAATCATGGTATTAGTGTTAATAAGGTTATAATGAATCATGGTATTAGTGTTAATAAGGTTATAATGAATCATGGTATTAGTGTTAATAAGGTTGTAATGAATCATGGTATTAGTGTTAATAAGGTTGTAATGAATCATGGTATTAGTGTTAATAAGGTTATAATGAATCATGGTATTAGTGTTAATAAGGTTATAATGAATCATGGTATTAGTGTTAATAAGGTTATAATGAATCATGGTATTAGTGTTAATAAGGTTGTAATGAATAGCTTCTTGTGTGACTCATTATCTTGTTTCCATTTTTGACAGTGATTTCTCCATACGACACAATCCAGGGTTTGTTTACCTGGAGTGTGTACACGTCACCATGAAGGTTGACAAGTGTGTGTTGGTACTGGTGGTTGTGGTGGTGGTGGTGCTCATGATGCCTCACGATGCCAACACTACCAAACCCAACAGAAACATTAGACGAACGGCCCAGAAGAAGAACAAGGTTAAGGGGAGAGTATACTTTTGTTACATTGGAGTACCTTGATTCCTCCAAAGTATGCCATGAAACAGAACCAGATGAACAACAATAAAGGTTCCCTGTTGGAGTTAAGAGTTTGGAGGAATCATTATCTCCAAAAATGTCCAAACTATACCCTCCCCTTAAGGTAACATTTTTACTCTACTCCTGTCAGTAAAAATAGATAACATTGTTTACGCAAGTGCAACAGCAGTACAACAATACAAAACCCTTTATTATATGTTCTGTTATTTGTAATGAATAAAAAGATTTCATATAATGAAATGCAATTCAATGAGGTCACATTTTACTCTCTCGTTACCTAAAGAAACTTGTCTACGTGATTCATCTTTGTATGCTGACTATTAACAGGACTTCTTGTCTATATACATTTTATCTATGTACTAACTGACCTCTTTATATGCATCTTAGTGTTCTTACATATGTTCACAACCATACTAATATCAATGAGGCTCATAAACTTTACATAGGACTGTCTAATACTTGAATCATGGTTAGATTTTAGAGTTTCGCCACATGTGCTCATACTTCGTCATATTAAAAAAATTAACTATCGTATAATCTATAAAGTATTATATAATGCTTAAGAGTTGTTTTTCCACTTTCAGCCATTTGGCGAGTTGTCTGAGCTGGCTAAGGAAATACAGCAGTGTGGTCCAAGGCGAGTGGTACAGGCAGATGGTTCCGTGGAAAATATAACCACTCCTTGTGAACCCAAAAACATCAAACCTATTATTGTCAACCGTAAAGGCGGTAGTAAGTAAATAATTTGTTGTCTATCTCTACTCCTCCTTGTGGCTCTGGCATCTGTTTTGTAGGACATCTAGGGAGGAAATAGTACCTTCCAATCCCCAGGCCAGGAGTTATCATAGTTTTATTTACAGTACAGTCGGCGGCAAAAGTCCTGTCGCCTCACCTGCTTCACCGAGACAGGCAGTGTTCATGGACTAGAGAAATAAGCACGTTTTCTACACCCTAAGATCTCGAGTCTATGAACATCGCGTGCCTCGGTGAAGCAAGTGAGGCGACAGCACTTTTGGCGCCGACTGTACATAATACCCCACTCGTATTTGAAACTCTCTCTCTCTCTCTTATTATGTGTATTGAAACTTATGTCCACGACTGTAAGGTTGGTATTTCTAAACAACATCTTTGAGGAAAACTTGTCTTTGTCGCTAAGTTTAGTTCCGATTATTTTACACTGCGAATTTAGCAATAAAGAACATAGTTTTCGTCGAAAAAGAAGTTTAATAATACCAACCTAAAAGTTCAAACTCTTGGAACTATAAGTCTAAATATTGATTTGAACTTTATTCCTTTACTTAGGGAACTGTGATACAATTAAGACAAGTCTAAATGAGAAAGTTAGAGAAGCTCGTCTGTTTTCTACTATTATAGATACAAGGGATGTTTGACCAACTTGGTTTTATTTTTTTAACTAGCAGGGATACCCGACGTTGTCCGGGGATCTATCTATATCTATCTATCTATATCTATTTATATCTATATGTATATCTATCTATCTATCTATCTATCTATCTATCTATCTATTTATCTATCTATCTATCTATCTATCTATCTATCTATCTATCTATTTTTGTCTCTGTCTATCTATCTATCTGTGTCTCTGTCTGTCTGTGTGTCTGTCTGTCTGTCTAAGAACATGATTACATGTACAATCGGCAGTAGAAGTCGTGTCGCCTTACCTGCTTCACCGGGACAGGCAGTGTTCATGGACTCGAGAAATACACACGTTTTCTACACCTAATAATTTCGAGTCTATGAACATCACGTGCCACAGTGAAGCATGTGAGGCGACAGGACTTTTGCCGCTGACTGTACTAAGAGAGAGAGAGAGAGAGAGAGAGAGAGAGAGAGAGAGAGAGAGAGAGAGAGAGAGAGAGAGAGAGAGAGAGAGAGAGAGAGATGTGGTTTTCTTTGAGATAGAGAGAGAGAGCATGTGGTTTGTTTCAGGAGATACTATTTTATAAAAAAAAATTGAAGACTCTTGTTATAAGCTTTTGCATACACCTAGAAGGCTACCGTTTTTCAGTTCCTGGTGTGTAAATTCAAGCTCTTTCACTCTCTAAGAATTTTTTTTGCCTACATGAAAGTTGAAAAATGACAAAATTTACCAGCATTTGTCAGCTGGGGGGGGAGGAAAAAAGTCGTTTTTAATTGGTTAATCATTGGAAAAATAAAAAAATATAAGGCCAAGACACTCTCCAGGTTTTAGAGATAAAATGTATGTAAAAATTATTACTCTAGGTGAAACGATGCGGCTGTGCATAGGCGGGTATGAGACTTGCAAGTCCAACATCCTTAATTCAAAAAGCAAAATATACAAAAATATTACAATTCAAAACAATATAAAAATATATATATAGTTTCCTTGTGACGCTATTACTAGATGAGTTTTTTTTTATGTTCCGACACTGGACATATGCTTCATCAAGCCCATTACCGTGGCCCATGTCAACTGCTACTCACGCACACACGTCACGACTTCCGAACTGGTACCCAGCCACAGAGGAAGGGAAGTGAGGGTTATTCCTAAATACTGCAACTGTTATGGTAAAGTCATGGTCTAATGTACTGCAACCTGGTGAATAAAAGCGAACTATTTGAGTTAATTTTATGAACCAAAATTGCACACACCAACAGCTATAGTTTCGGATCATTTTTCGAAGCCATCTCATTGGAAGTTGTTGCAGTACATTGGACCATGACTTTACCAGTGAGGGTGTTTTACGACGTTCGGTGGTCTTATAGTTAATGTCTGAAACATAAATCAGAAGATAAATTAATTTCAGGCCCTCACTTGAGAGGATCGATCTCCCGACCTTTAGGTTATGAGTCCAAAACACTAACCACTCGGCCACCTTCATATGACATGTGGATTAGGGGAACTACTTTGTATTAATTTCTCATCAGACATTGTCCTACAATCCCTATTTACTTCAGTACATGTATCTCTCTCTATGCAATACAATCTATATATATCAACAACTTAACTAGTATTATGTATATCTGTAATCATACTTTGTAGATAGAAGTTTAATTTATGTCTCATATGAGGAGAGACTGTTTAAGAGTGAGGTGGTATGGATGGCTGTAGACTTTACTTAGCTCAGCATCTTTCAGATTCTACAAACTGGATCTGAACAAGGTGGCAGGATATGAGCTTACCATTACCCTCTAATAGTGTGTACATGTATCCTGATATACGACTTGTTTATACAGAGGCTGATCTAATAGTGTGTACAGTACATGTATCCTGATATATGACTTGTTTATACAGAGGCTGATCTAATAGTGTGTACATGTACCCTGATATATGACTTGTTTATATAGAGGCTGAGTGTGGGAATATATACGAGATGACAGCCGGTACTAAATTGAGAGCCAAGATGGTCGGTAAGCCCCAGCGATGTGAAATGGTGATTGATGTAAGTACTTTGTGAAGTATATACTGTACATGTTCTTCTGAAGAGATAGTGAACCATAAGAACAGAATAATGAAGTAATTATGTAGAGAGAGTGCAAGGACATTGAATGATGGAGTTGTGATTCCCACACTATATATCTTATGGTTGTAAAAGGTTGGTGTAAAGTGAGGAAGGACAATGAGGAATAAATAGCAGTAGAGATAAATAAACTACAATGTGTGTGTCGGTGCGAGGAATTCATAGTGTTAGGAAGGAAGGATGAAATTCGTGAGTAGAGGAAATAATAATATCGAGTCAAGATGGTGTGAGTACCAATACAGAATGGATGAATCGTGGCTGATATAATTTAATTAAGAGGAAAATTCTGTGTTGGTAAAATCTGGAGCAACTGAATCCTCCTAACTATTCCAAGCCACAAAACACTATTATTGTTGCCCTTCTGGTCCTGTTTCCTGATATATATTGGAGGAATCAAGACACTCCTATATAACAAAAGTGAATTCGTAATGGATGTAGCGAATGTTTATACAGAATTAACCCGAATAGAAAAAGAACGGCTATTAACAGTAAAGGTTATAAGGTATAGATCTGGCTGTTTTGGTTTCAGCTATGCCAATTGGACTAAGTAAAATATATTATGACATAATATTATATACCATTATTATTATTATTATTATTATTATTATTATTATTATTATTATTATTATTATTATTATTATAGAGGAAAGGACTTGTAGAGGCGGAGGGGAGAATAATAATGATGATGATGATGATGATGATGATGATAGTAATGGTGATAATAATAATGATGATGATGATGATGATGATAGTGATAGTAATGATGATGATGATGATGTTGTTGATAGTAATGGTGATAATAATAATGATGATGATACTGATAATGATAATGATGATAATAATAAGAGCCGCACGGGACATAATATTAAGGCAATTATTGGCATAAAATTACATAAAGAACAAATACATTCCTCATTATCGATCTTTTATTATTATTATTATTATTATTATTATTATTATAACTGTTATTATTATTATAATTATTATTATTATTATTATTATTATTATTATTATTATTATTATTATTATTATTATTATTATTATTATTATTATTATTATTATTATTATTATTATTATTATTATTAATATTATTAATATTAATAATATTATTTTTATTATTATTATTATTATCATTATTATTATTATTATTATTATTATTAGTATTATTATGTTTTTTTTTTTTTTTTTTTTTTTTTTTTTTTTTTTTTTTTTACAGGCAGCTGAGGGAGCAGAGTTAGAGGTTAATTGCAAGAAGTTCAAATTAACTACTACTTCATTTAAAAAGGAGTCTTTATTCTTGGCTGACAGTACAGACATTCTTGGGTGAGTTAATTCATATGCACACACACACACACACACACACAGACGCTCACACACATAAACAATAACACACACAGACACTCACACACACACACAATAACACACACACACACACACACACACATACACAGTAACACACACAGACACATACACACACACACAGTAACACACACATACACAATAACACACACAGACACTCTCACACACACACAGTAACACACACACACACAGTAACACACACAGACACTCACACACACACACAATAACACACACACACACACACACACACATACACAGTAACACACACAGACACATACACACACACACAGTAACACACACATAAACAATAACACACACAGACACTCTCACACACACACAGTAACACACACAGACACATACACACACACACAGTAACACACACAGACACTCACACACACACAGTAACACACACAGACACTCTCACACACACACAGTAACACACACAGACACTCACACACACACAGTAACACACACAGACACTCACACACACACACACACAATAACACACACAGACACTCACACACACACACAGTAACACACACAGACACTCACACATACACAGTAACACACACAGACACTCACACACACAGAAAGATAGAAACTCTTTCTCTCTCTCTCTCTCTCTCTCTCTCTCTCTCTCTCTCTCTCTCTCTCTCTCTCTGTATTTGTAGTACTATGATACTGTAGTGATATATGATGTGATTATGGTGTGAGTTGAGGTGTAAGGTGCACCAATGTATGATTTGATATGGAATTCGAGGGATGATGTGATACAAATGATACAGTGCTGCTCTGATATGAGACTTGATATGTAGCTGTATACAGTAATTTGTAATATTTATTTGAGAGATGTTTATTTATTTGATATGATACAGTACTGTACTGTACTGTAATGGCTGCAACACATAATATGATATAATATAGTATTGTACTGTGATGATTATGAAAGGAGTAGCAGTATAATGTGTGATACTGTACTTTATATTTAGGTTGATATATAATGTGTATTGAGATACTGTATATGGAACTTATTATGTTACTGGGATGATATATACTTTGGGTGATGTGTACTTTTTGATATGGGAGGGGGGTAATGATAGAATGCTGTAATACTATGTTATGATACTGTAATTGCTCAATGAGGTAATGGTTTATAATATGAGTTGTTGGGTTATGTGATGTGTAATGATATAATGCTGTACCATTATGTTATGATATTGTTTGGTGATATATATTATGAAGTATTATAATGTAAGATCTGATGTGGGAAAAGTGCCATATTAATGTAATGTACTTGTATGTACCTGAAACTGATGTACCTTTGTTTGACGCCTTTGGCGTAATAAATTAATTAAATAATCTCTCTCTCTCTCTCTCTCTCTCTCTCTCTCTCTCTCTCTCTCTCTCTCTCTCTCTCTCTCTGAAAAATTAGTGTTTAGTGACTTACGAGGAGATTTTCTTCTTGGTAAATTGAAGGCTCATTGATTCCTCCAAACTCTATCAGGAAACAACGACTTCATTGTTACATATAGGGGTGTTTGTTTCCTGGTATAGTTTGGAGGACTTGGTTGCCCTTCAGTTTACTATCAGCAACTCGAATCATCTCATCAACTCACTCGAATCATCTCATCAACTCACTCGAATCATCTCATCAACTCACTCGAATCATCTCATCAACTCACTCGAATCATCTCATCAACTCACTCGAATCATCTCATCAACTCAATCGAATCATCTCATCAACTCACTCGAATCATCTCATCAACTCACTCGAATCATCTCATCAACTCACTCGAATCATCTCATCAATTCACTCGAATCATCTCATCAACTCACTCGAATCATCTCATCAACTCACTCGAATCATCTCATCAATTCACTCGAATCATGTCATCAATTAAAATACTTATAAATATAAATAAAACATGTCTAGACACTTTAAAAGAAAATAAACTTACAGTCACAAGCACTAATAAATATCAAGGTGTTCTTCGAATACCTACATAGAGACAGTAAATAAAAGTAAAATAATATAAATCACCATTGGAATGACTGTGTTAAGGGGGGGTGGGAATAAGGGGACAGGCTTGGGGGGTTAGGGGTGTGTGGGAATAGGGGGACAGGCTTTCTACCCACCCCAAGCCTGTCCCTCGATTCCCGCACCCCCCCCCCAGTCCCCCCCAAAGTCTGTCGCCCCACTCCCGCACCCCCAAAAACCCCTCAAGCCTGTCCCCTATTCCCAAAGCAGCTGTAAACTTATTAGTGCTCATGACTGTACACTCTTGATACATAATTTCTGACCAGAGTGTGAGGAGCAGAAAACTTAGATTCTCGTCTGATATTGTTCATTTCCCCGCCCACTTAATACACACATAGAGGCTGAGTTCCAATGTAGGATAGGGTATGTGTGGTGCCTGTCGTTCGTCTCTGGTCAGGTATAACATATCACGAGTGTACAGTCGGTGCCAAAAGTCCTGTCACCTCACTGGCTTCACCGAGGCACACGATGTTCATAGACTCGTGATTATTAAGTGTAGAAAACGTGTGTATTTCTCGAGTTCATGAACATTGCCTGTCTCTGTGAAGCAGGTGAGGCGACAGGACTTCTCCCGCCGACTCTACTTGTAATACAATGTCCTTCACGTGTTGACAGAACGTTCTGCAACACCAATAAACCCGACATGGTGAAGGGCACAGGGTTCGAAAATCACGTGTTTCATCAAAGCTGTCGGTAAGTGTGTGTTATTGTTTGTATTGGAGGAAGAAGGAATATTGTATAAACTTAATTAAAGGCGAGATTGTAATTATTTTATTTTTATTTTTTGGCGAATTGGAAGATCTGTGATTGCTCCAAACTATAGGCCATGAAACAGAAGATCCCCAAACAGTACAATTGGGTGTGTTTGTTTCCTGGTTTAGTTAGGAGGAATCAGTAGCCTTCCAATTTACCAACAAAAGAATAATATCACCTTAATACATGAGGGTTTGGAAGGACATAATTTATAGAAAGAGAAAAACACAACACAAGAGGCTCATCATATTCAAATTAACTATACAATTAATTGCGACTAATTTTCTATTTTTTTTCTCTCATTCTTTTTTTTTTTTTTTTAGCTGCGAGTGGTGGTGGTAGTGGTCGTGGTGGTGGCAGCGGTGGCGGTGGCGGAAGTAAATCAGCTCAGGCAATGCCGTCTCTATCTTAGATAGAAACGGCATTGGTCCAGCCCTCCCCTGCCCCTCATGTTTCTCTCCTTTACATACTCTTCCACTCTGTTCCAACACTCCCTCCATACTCGGTCCAGCCCTCCCCTGCCCCTCATGTTTCTCTCCTTTACATACTCTTCCACTCTGTTCCAACACTCCCTCTATACTCGGTCCAGCCCTCCCCTGCCCCTCATGTTTC